>JAANSK020278159.1:0-11166 GCA_011763485.2 Isoetes engelmannii
CCATTTGAGTTGCAACCACATAAAAAAAAAAAAAAAAAAAAAAAAAAAAGGAAAAATGGCTAGTTCGGGCTACACTTTTTTGGACATATTTCACAAGGAATGGCCAATTGGTTATACTTAAAAAAAAATATAGGTCCCTTAAAATTTTCCCTGCATGTGACGCTGCAAATGTTTTCCATCCAGGGCCCAGCTTACATGTACCTCCTCCTCTAATCTTGTGTAGGCTTATTAACCAATCAAAGCCATCATATCCTTTGATTATAATATCGTATCCCTTCATTTGGGACAAATGTGCTTATAATATCGTATCCCTTCATTTGGGACATTCTTGCAATTCAAGTATTGATCTTTAGCTCCACTACTGGTGACCATGAGCCTTTATATCCTTGTATTATTTTTGTATCAGTGCAGATGCATTGCCACTGTTAAGTAAGCCTAGCCATACATTTGAATGACTTAACAGGTAAAACAGATTAGCTTAGTTTAAGAGAGAAAAAATTACCAGCGCTTCAAAATTATTTTCGCTGTAACAAAGGGAAAGATTTGCCTCAACACAGCCACAGCCACAGTGTATCAGCCTGAAGTATATTTGCCTCAACACAGCCACAGCCACAGTGTATCACAGTGCCACAACTTGAAGAGTATCAGGGACCACGGAGTCACAGAGCAGTAACCCTTAGTGTTAAAAGTTGTGCCAACAGCTCTGCCTTCTTGTCTGCCAATAATAACTTCACGTCCTCAATCCCATAACGATCCTGCACATATCTCTGATCAATAAGCCTAGCAAAAAGGAGTATGCAAGTATGGAAGATAGAGTAACTATACTTGCTGTAAGCTAAGAGTAACAGTAATAATACAGTGCACCCATTAATGCAAATCCTAAGATATAATCCATTGTTATGGCAAAGGCAGCTAAAATAGAAAAATAAATACAGTACCTGTACGCAAGAACTCTTGTGTAAATCAGAGAGGAGCCCGCAGACCAGCTTATGATCTTCAGGCCAGCTACTAGTTTACTCTGTGAAAATCTCCTGAACAAAAATGTTTTTATTGGGCACGGGTTCCACAGCGTTTCCCGGCAACGGAAATCGATCCCACAGCACGGATCCTTTTATTGAAAAGGTGTCAATTTTTTACTTGAGCTTAGTTGGATGCCAGAATCTACGTTTGGAACTTTGGAAAACTGAAATTCTATCCGCGAGACTCAAATTCCTTGCAGCCTATTGCATCAGTACATTTAAGTCAATATCCTTTTATTGAAAAGGCTTTTTTTTATCATTCCGGCAGTATAAGTATGGCAGGTTCTTGGGTTCCTGAAAGATACAACCATGCTTTTGCAGTTTATTGCACCAGTGGCTAAGGCCCAGGAAGAACGAGAACGAGAACTTGGTATTTTGTTGGAAAATTACCAAAATACATCTTGGCCATTGATGGCCAGGATATTCCTCCCAAGATTCCCTCTAGGGGAATCTCAGCCATGCAAGGAAGCATGAAGCCATGTAGGGGCTTGAAATGTTGAAAACTGTCCGTTTCCTTTGCCTTCCAGGCTTTCCAAGACATCCCAACTGAACCTTTTGTCTTCTGGAATTGTCTATGAATGAATATCAAAGCTCTGAATATGACGGTCAAGCAAGAGGGACCAAAATAAGAAGTCCACATTGGGTATTGTGCTCCCTTCTGATAAAGGGAAAGATATAATGTCCACCATTACTACAGCATTTAGCATTTCCAGAAACGCACTGCAGTACAGCCCGAGAAGCCATGCAATGCTTGTAATAAGACCTTCCAAATACATCATTCTGATCTACACATGGACATAGCGATGTTCGGGATGGGATTACATCTAACATACTAGCCATAGATGTTTAGTTGAAAACCTCCTTGAGGATCCATGCTAATTTCTTCAATATTCATGTGGGCATTCACTCGTTGTAAAACGCGAAGCTGTTTCATTTTAATAAGGGATTCAAGCCCCTCTTCACTGTGCAAGTAGGCTGCTTCAAGCCCCAAAATCTGGTTGAATCCATTAAAGCGCTGCAGAGGACAAATCTTAGAGACTAAGATCGCAAAAGCAAGGGGAAGCTTGCAGCTTGGAAATTGGAAGGCTGAATAGGTATTCAATAAGTCAAAGGCAATTTTAAGACACAGTCCACTGCTGTGGAAGCCAGAGCAGTTACAGAAACGAACTACAACAAATCCGGAAAGCATAAGCCTCAAAAATGAAACCAGGAACTCAAGACACAAACATGAGCACTCATAGCAGCAGCCGAATTTCATCCTAAGCCATGCCTAAAACGTCTCCAACACAGAAACATGGAAGACATTCCCAACCATCTGTCCATCGAACCTTAAAAATATTACCAAAAACACTTCTAAGCCATTGCAACACCCAAACCCCAAATTCTACCATCAGCAACATACGTATTTTGATACGAATACCTGCCCCAAACCATCCACTATCTTAGGGTACCCGATACGGTTTTAAAAATTTTGGGACTTTATTGGAGTTGAACTTATAAGCTCTTGAGTTATTCAAAATTTGAGAAATGAAAAATCTATAACTTATTATGGTCTTAGAATTGAATGATCTCATGCTCGTTGGAAAGATCTCAACTTAATCTACAGTTCATCTGAAGGATACATTTGCATTCAGATCATTGGTAATTTTGACAAACTTTAATGGTATTTTGGTAATTTTCCCTTTATTCAATTTTCAAACTAGCCATCATACCATGAAGTCACGATGGTTTTATCTCAGCTTGATTTTGGTTGTGGCATGGTGGAAACCCTACCGATTTTCTAGAAAAACCCTACCGATTTTCCTTGAAAACCATACCCTACCATTTTCCTTGGAAACCCTACCGATTTTTCATGAAAATCCTTCCAGGTTTTAACCAAAACCGAAAGGATTTCCAAGGAAACCCTACTGAATTTCTTGTGGAAAATAGGTAAAGTTTCCAAGGAACATCAGAAGGGTTTCCCCGAAAAATCGGTAGGGTTCCCATTTTGAAAATCGAAAGGTTTCCAGGAAAAATCAGTAGAATTTCCATAAATTATTTTTTGTTTAAAATATTCCCACGCATGGCTTTTATGGTCACACGTCCCCATACGTCCGTCTCCGTTATAAAGCTCACGTCTTTCTAGAATTCAAAATTCACATTTAAATTTTATATGGAAACCCTTCCTACTTTTCCCTTCCTTGGAAAATAGGAAGGGTTTCCACATATGGTGGAAAATCGGAAGGGTTTCCACGAACCTTGATTTTTTTTTATTTTTTTTTTTTTGGAGCTATACTCTACATCTTTGAACCATTTTTCCTTACGCTTCCACTCCATGCTTGCACTAATGGATCCGGAGCTTGATGAGTTTGAACGATGTGAGGAGGACGCCTCCACAGGTCGCTAGCCGCTGCACAAGCACCCCTCTACCCATCTAGAGAACCTGCTCCACTTCAATAACAACCACCTCTCCATACAGGAAGTAGGTTGAGGGGAGGAACTAGCGCACGTGTAAAGTTCTCTGTGGACGAAGAGATGTAGAAATCAATAGAAATGACACCGCCTCTACTCCATTATGTTGAAGAAATAAAACTATACCAATTCATTGCTGCTGCATAACCCTTTTTGATAAAAAAAATTCAAAGTCTACATGCAAGATGTACCAAAATAGTTTTTGTAAATGATAATTGTAAAGTAGTATCTCATTACAAGTAAGTCATCCCCCCTTGTGCTGTTATATATCAGCCATAATGCATACTAATGCCATAGTGGTGGAGAGAGAGGCCGCTCCTCCTGAATCTGTGCAGGAGAAAACCAATTCCATCCTACTTGTGAATATAAAGCAAACAAAGTGAGTGATAACGACCTTTCTAAATCAACAATGAAGAAAGAGAGTTAAATGATGTACCTGAGTAGTATTTCACGAAACACAATCAATGAGGTCCTTGATGAAGAACTCATTTGCTAACAAATGCATCATATAAGCCACATGAACGCCACATACATGCATCATCCAGCCTAGGCACATCCACATCCACGATACTGAGAGGCATCAGCTCTCGCACATCCTCGGATGCACCTCTGATCAACAAGTAAATTCCAAACATCCTGCATATCAAAAAGGATTAGCAAACATACATTGGACTAATTATGCAAGTTGTTTATATACCTGTTCAACTGGACAACCATACAGCGCTCGCCACACTTTTCCACACCTATAGAATTGAAGCACAACCAAGAAATGTGCACATCCTCGATGTCCCCAGGGACATGAGCCATGCTAATGTCTCGCACAAGTACATACAACCACCAGTGGGAACTATCATGATACAAGGAGTCAACACATAACCATCTAGAAATGCATACAATTGAGTACAAAGATCCCACTGCCACTCACCCAAGTACCATAGGCAAAACACCGCATAACCTGCTCCGATCCACTCTTGGACCATAGGTGTTACGAAACAGTGGAAGCGAGCACTGATACGCTCTTGGCAAATCCTCCACAAAAGGGGTATGTGCGTGTATAGTATGTGGGATCCACAAACAAGACACGTGCACGATCCTCGTTAGATAGCAAAGCATGTATTAGGGAAAGACCATGCAATGCATATATTACAAACACACGACATCATACTTACATAATGTAGAACCACATGTGCCAGTCGCCCCACCAACCATTGCACGCATTGTCCAGGAACTCAGTCGTCAACTCAAAGGAACCCTGTGGACAAAGGTTCAAGATGATCTGGACTGTGGTCTCCTCCTGTATGCCTCTCTGCGCTACATTGTACAAGTGACCATGTGCCTCCCACTCGTATGCAACTGTAATCTCCCTCGCAAACCGCCATAACCAAGGCCGAGGTCTAAAGTCAGGGTCAAGCCTCGGCCAAAAGGTGCTCGAGCTTCTCGCCCTCTCTCTGAAGCCCATCCTCACAAGGGGATAAAGACCTGTGCCAGATAGAAAGTCCCACGTACGTTCTGGTACATGATCCCATGCCCCCTTGCAGCCCTGTTAAACGTCCACCCCTCGTGACTAAGTTCGCCCCAATCCCGTGCCGATGGGGCATAAAGTATGACAAGCCCATGTCTTCCTATGTGTATCTCAAAACTCAAGGGGTGCACTGTCGGGTCTCCTGACCACCTCTATCCACTGCCTTTGCATTATGACCACAAAAGTCCTCTGCCTCTACATCCTGGTCACCTCGTACCCCACCTACCCTGCCTCCCCTAGCTCCTCTAGCTCCTCTAGCTCTAGCCCTACCTCTGCCTGGTAGCCTACCTCTAGGTCTGCCTGTGGCCCTAGCTTTGCCTCTATCATGACCGTCAGTCTGAGGTACATTCTGTGTGACCCTATGTGGCATGCCCAACCCCACATCCAAGGTAGCTGCAGCTATCCAACTTTGTGTCTTATGGAAGCTCGTCCGTAGACTCTGAAGCGGCTCAAGTGTGCCAAGCCTAGAACCCATAGAGGGCATGCGAATGTCCATGTCATGAACAATGGTTTGAGGCGTAGAAGCACTCACTGCATAGTCCATGGACTAGAAAAGATAATCTCTGCCCACGCAGTCGCTAAGTTTGCACCCACCTCACTCGTCAATTGAGCAATCTCGTCCAAGGAAGGTGATATGCAGGCACAAAACTAGGTAGTGTCACAGGTGAAACGTGTGGTGATGGAGGGGTCGAAAAGGACGTGGGAGAAGTGAACCTATGTGTGGGAAGGTGGGTGGCTCACATGGCAATGTGAAGGGAGGTGGTGGCACTGGTGGAAAGGTCTCAGCGTATGGTAGTGGGACATGTGCCAACACAACAGGTGGTGGTGGCACTGGTCGTACACTATAAGAAGGGGGTCTAGAAGTAAGACGAGGAAAGAATGGGCGAGATGTCGATGATGGGAAGGATGGTGGTACGTATGAGAGTGATGTGGCAAGTGATGGTCGCATAGGAGAGAACTGGAAGCATGGGAAAGAGAAAGGGTGATGCGAGAAAGAGGTCTAAAGGTCCCAAGGCTGAGGTCCACATCACAAGATGTGGATGGCATGAAGGGCATGTTCTCGATAACAATGCCAAAAGACCTACTAAACCTCGAGGGACCAGGAAGTCTTAACTGTGTTGCCAAGTCTATGTAACTCCTGAACCATGCATCTCACTAGCCTTACCCACCACATCAACTGCAGGATGAACAGAGCCTACGTGTCCTGCTGCATCTGCGGTCCCCTCCTCATCAGCTACGTGCTCTTGGACAGGGTCATCTCCCTCCTCCTCAACAACAACTCTATGTCTACCCATCCTGACCTGGGTCTATTAGAGAATGACCTCTTGCCCCTCATCATGCTAGGTGAGTGCCTGGAGTCAGTCCATCACCCAGCGTGCTCCACCTTGTAGGTATCTCATCACTAGCTCCTCCTGCGAGAATGAGCTCACAATGTCTTCCCAGTCTGTCACCACCTATCTGTGGAGTTTGACCCTAAAGTGTGTCTCCTGCTGTGACACACTACTACAAAAATAAGTAGAAATGGAAAAAAAGTGACGTCAATATTAAGGCGGGGCGTAGACGTCACTTTTCTGCCATTTCTACCTATTTTTGTAGTAGTGACACTGGAAACTCTGGCTTGGAGCACCTATCCTGACCATGAAGGCGGACCCTCTGCCTCTGCCTCTCTCATGCCGCCTCGTCCACCTCGCCTCTAGGATTCACTCTGCATGCACCGCGAGGCCAAGGCACCCATGGTACCTCCCCATGCTGGCTCTCATGGTTCTTCTTCGCACCATCCATACCCAGGCTATAGACACCCCTCGTGCACACAAAAACATCTATTCTGGGACCTAGTAGGCTCCCCAAGGATGGTCAGCAAGTGTCGTATTCTCCATCCCCCATGGAGATCATCCCTAAAGAACCCTAAATCCTAAGTTCACATAATACTAAAATAACGGACGAAGAATAGACGCATTCTCTATGTGCTAAAAACCATAGTATGTTTTCTCTACATACTAAAAAGTTGGAGGCCTTTGGCCCTCCAAAGGTCTTTGAACATGAAACTCCGTGTACTTGTCATTGCTGCTATGACCAGAATGCAGATATTTGAAGGGATCTGCTGTGTAAGGCGAAAGATTGTAAAAGAAGGTTCAATATGGCAACAACATAGAAATGTATGTGCATTTTCTGTACTTTAAGTGTCCTCATCATAGTTACCGGGATCTAAGTTTAGAACTTGGTTCCCATTCCGGAACTAGTTCCCGAGGGTCCAGAGTTCCCGAGTTCCCACTTTCGTTCCGGGTAGAAAAGAGAATATTCCTCAAATATCTCTCGAATATACTCGAATATTTGTCGAATATACCTGAATATCCCATTCCCATCCCATTCGCATTCCCATTCGTTCCCGTTCTCGTTCCGGATTTTGGGCCCAAGTTCTCAAAAAGTTCTCGTTCCGGGTAACTATGGTTCTCATTAGGGGATAAGGGACGAAGGCCCAACTTTTGCCCTCAATCCTATCACTAAGTCTCTACATCGATCTTATGAAGACCTCTGATCAAACATAATAGTTATGAAGTTGACAAGCACACAGAGGGCCATCCAGAGCCTTGATTTTGTTTTGATAATTTTGCAACTTTACTATCTTATTCTTGGTTAAACTTCCCTGTAAAAAAACTTTATTTTGTGGGGAACATCCAAACAATATTTTCTCAGGGTTAAACTTCTCTTGAAAATACCTTTTGTATTCTAATTTCTTAAATATATATGGCCTTCAATTTAAAAAGAAACTTTGATCTAAAGTGCTATATACGGCCTTCAATTTAAAAAGAAAAAAGATTTGATTTAGAAGTGCTAAAGTAGTATTCAACCTGCTCCAATTTATTGAACTCTGCCTTATTACATTTAGCATTATCTTTTCTTTGTATGTTTTGGGCTTTAATACCACTTTTATTGTTATACCATGGCCAATTTGATCTCCAGAGACGTTAAAAACCTACCAAGGTGTGAACGGAAAAAACTCAGCTAAACCTGCCTTCAATGCTCAAACTATCTCAGCCCGATTTGGGTTGCTATTTTTTTTTTTAAAGGAAACCCTTCCGGGTTTTAGTGGAAACCCTTCCAATTTTCTAGCAAACCCGGTAGGGTTTCCAAGATTGAAAACTGGTAGGGTTTCCAGCAAAATAAAATCGTCATGGGAATTTCTTGGTGGACGGCATCCCGCCACTCATAGATGAGGGCTTTTAATGCATGCGGCTGGACTTGTCTAAGCTTTTTGAGAAGAAAATAGTGTTCTAAAGAAAAAAAAATAATGTTCTTGCATTCTTGCATCCCTTGGTTTCCTGCAATTGAAGAACAAAACATACAATTTGGAACACAAAACATGTAAGATCGCTTTCAACCGCAAGTTCTTGTTTCATCTTTCTGTTAATTTGCTGGAGCGGGGATTTATCAGACTGGAGTCTGGCTAAAACTAAAGTTAAATTTATCCTGGGCAGTTCGGCGGGGCAGAAACCGACTTGATCCAGCATGGCAGAAACCTACGACGGGACAGATTGACATGAATATTGTAAAGAAGAAGCTCCAGTGTGAGGCATTCGGCCAATCTTTTTAATGCATATTTAGTCAATGTGTAGATGACATTACCATATAGCATATATTGTGGGTTGTAGAGAAGACAAGATTATGCCCTATATATATCTTTCTTAAAGTTTCACAAATCACATGTAAAAACAGAAGAGGGAAGAATTTAGGAAGATTTCGCTCCAAATTCAAATATCAGAGACGTTGCAGAGCTCACGATCACAATGGATACATCCTTGTTGCTAGATTTGGCCTTCATAAGAGGTAAAGCAGCATCAATAGGATATACGATGCAAGAAGATTAGTGTTTACTTAAGATTGCAACTCTTCTACCGGAACATCATCTATATGTCCAGCTTTAGTGCACCCAGCATTACAAACAAGAATATCAATCTTTTCCAATTATTTGCCTCTTGCACAACATGAGATATAGCAGTACAAATGCCAACATCTGCAACCTATGGCTGCTTGGAACAATGCTTTGCTTTGTTTTAGACCACCTCACCTTGATGTCAGATGTAAAGACATTCACTTCTTCTGGCACCCTGAATTAGCTCCTGAAGGGATTGGGTGTCTTGCCTTCCAACACCCTCAGAAGTACATGCAATGGTTTAAAGCAGGAATCCAAAAGATCAGTGATCTTAGGGGCAATGACAGGTGGATCACTTGGGAAGAGCTTAAGGGTAAAACCAAAGGAACTGAAATTGACAGGAAGATTTTTAACATAGTAATGGAGAAGGTGAGAGAGCACAGCCAATTCAGCATGAACTCCAACCAATGGATGCTTAACAATAAAGAGAGGTACTCTGTTAAGGAAATATACAGAGCCCTTATTTCAAAAAAGCCATCACGCGCCAACAGACTTTGGAATTGTGAGGAGGAGGTCTTGGCAAAATCATGTGCAGGAGGGTGGTCAATCTATGCTGCTCAAAAAATCAAAACATTTAGATGGCTAGCTTTACACCAGAGCTTACCCATGCCAGGATTGCCAAGTACAGTGCCAACACATCTAAGCTTTGTGCTTTATGTGGACAAGTAGAAACCTCCAATCACGTTTTCACTTGCTCTTGGTCAGCTGAATTCTGGAATTGGATTGCCCAGATCAACCAAGGGGTACCAGATGAAGATAATATGCTGAGCTTTTGGAAAAGAGGAGATAGAATGATAAAGACCACTAGAGCCATTTGTGGCTGGGTAGTTTGGCTTCATAGAAATAGAGTCACCCTTCAAAAAGCTGCCCCCTCCTTGATTTGGTTGAAAAGTATGTTTCTAGATCTGTTAGAAATCTCTGCACTGGCTCATAAACTTAAAAAAGGGAAAGGTAGTGACCCTGATTGGAAGAGGATTGGGAGGTTCCATGGCTCCTATAATTTCTTTGCTTTAAATCTGACCATTTCGGATGATGTTTTGCACAGAGGAGCAGAGGAAACTTAGCAAGCAGGGTGCAGCTCAGATGATGGAGGAGCTGCCAACTCAGACGAGGAGAACCCCAAGATTGATCTCACAGAGGTAGCTAACACTCTGATTCTACTTAAACAGGAAATGGTACATGCAATGGCCATTAAGAGGTTTCTGGACAAGAGAGATATCTGGCTGCACAATGACCTCAAGCCATACTTTGAGGTGTTCTACCACAAATGGCAGCAAAAAAGGGAGGCCCATGTACTTCTTCTCATGGACTTCACGAACTATAAGATCAAAGATCTGGACGAGATGCTGAATATTTTTGGCAGAAAAACTGTTGCAGATCTCACAATCAGTGATCTGGTGGATGCGTGGAATAGCTGAACACTTATGGATTTTATCTAACCTGCTGCTATTTATAGGATGCTCAGGTATGCCTTGTAAAGCTCGTTGTACTTTTAATAGGTTTCTGGATCCATTTTATAAGGACCAGATCCATTTTTGGATTTGCTTTCCACACAAGCTTTATAAAGCTAGATGTATCCTAATCTGGTTTCTGGATCCATTCTATAAGGACCAGATCCAATTTTGGACTTGCTCTCCAAGGATGGAGAGCTTATTAAGTATACCTATCATGGTATACTTTACTATGTATTTTCTTTAGATGAAATACAAAAACAACCTTGCCCTCAAAAAAAAAATAAAAATAGGAAAGACATACCAGAATCTTTGCTCTGCAAATCTGATCCTCAAAAAACTGATGAAGGGCATTCTTGAGTGTCTTTTGGCTTTTGGAACAAAATTCTGGAACCTATGGCAGAAACCAGGCCTGAATCAAAATTTCAAGTTGCAATCAAAATTATCTGTAATTTAACGGCAGAGCAATTTTGTTGTAGGTGTGCCGTGATCAATTGTAGGTGCGTCTTTAAGTGAAGGATAAATTTTAAATTCCAAAAAAGTCTTTGGTATATTCCTCTTCACCTTGAATCCTGTGATGGACCTGGACAGCTTAAGCTTAGTTTAAGAGCACATTTTAGAATGCTCCTTTTCAGGTTAATGAAGGATTTTACATTTGCAGTTTATAGTAGTATGGATTAGTTTTTGTTTTCATAGGGTTAATTTCGAATTGACCCTCAAGGGTTTCGTCTATTTCTGATCTTCTTATTCGACAGTAACAGTACTCTTTCACTGCATGACACTCTTTACAAA
>JAANSK020278170.1:0-11166 GCA_011763485.2 Isoetes engelmannii
TTTTTTTTTTTTAATTTTTAGCCAAGCATCTTATCATAAGATATTTTAGATGCGGGACAAGAAGCATCTATCTAAAATTTTTTTAGATGCGCGCATCTTTCAATCACTGATTGAGGTAAACCTGTTCATCCCTCGTCCGTGCGATGAAATCCTCCACCGAGAGGGGTAATCCACAATGTTCATATACAGATCCTATTCAGGAGTTGTCCCCTCCTGTAGCTAGATGAGTATAAGTGGAATACTTAGGAGGAAAATAGCACACTGAAATATACAAATCTCGTAAAGCACAAATTTAGAAATGAACTGCGCGTTCTCATTCCTTTTTTATAATCGGAAGTACTTTTCTCAGATCTGATCTGCCAAGCAAGATGCCTGCCTAAGTGGCTGTGTTAATGTCAATCTGGAGGGATGTTTCAGGAATGGATGTGAGGAAGGAGGTTGCAGAAGCATTTGCTGAATATTATCCTTGGGAATTAAGTGATATCTTCGTTGACAAAGAATAAAAAAGAAAGGATATATAGAGATTTTTTAACAGGTTTAGCAAAAGGAATCATATGCTAACATGTTGGCTCCATGATTCGAACAGGCAGAAGCATCCAAGCATACCTTCTATGGATGCCATGGAATTTTGCCGAGACAACCTTCTTGTTTGTGGCAGCGATTCGGCATATGGTGGCCCCGCAGTTGTGCAGATATGGGACATCGATGCTCTCACAGACTGCATTTCTTTTCCGGCAAATGACTCTGTAAGATGACTTCTCAGATTGTTTACAGTGGCATCTATAATGGTCTTACAGGCATCTGCATCCTTGTACAGTACATTACCTGCCTAAAGTCTAATCCTTCAGGCACAGTTGTACTCACAGGTGCCGATTCTTTTCTTCCATGTTCATTATGGATGTTAGAAGGTAGTTATTGATGATATCTTTATGGTATGCAGGGGCAGGAGATGGAACCATAGGTTTATATGATATACGGACTTGTGGTGCAATAGGACGCTTGCCTCTTTGTACCAATTGTGAGGTTAGCTATCTTCAGAATTGGAAGAGTTAGTGCCTAGTTTTCATTCTAATCATGCTACCTCACTGGTTTTGAAGTTTTGTTGATTTCTAAACCTTTCCTTTCTGAGGCAGGTTACATCTGTTTCATTCAGCTCTTGCGGCAGATATTTTCAGGCATCTAGTACTGCTAATAATTCGATGGTGTGGGATACACGGATTATACCAATGGAACCTGGCATCAGGCCAATCCAATGTCCACCTACAATATCCTCTCCAAAACTAAGGTCTACCCGGGCATTACATTGTTTAAGCCATGGAAGACCCATGCCAACGGCTGATGATACCTCGCAGATGCCGGGGTAAGTGCCCGCATGTAGTGCAAATATTGGATGCTTATAGAAATCTGACATTTCTTATTGCTTCTACAGGTTTGTTGATATAGGAGATCAGGGTGTGAATGATGCTCGATGGTTCAACCATGCAGCGATTCTTGTAACTGCAAGTGGCAACGGCAGGTGAGGTTGCTTAAAATGGTCTCACTTAATTTGTTGGCTTGGTAATGCTTATTTGATATTAATGAGTAACCATGCTTAATAGCATTGCGATATGGGATGTATCTCTAGGACAACCCTGTGTACGTCATATACAAAGTCACTCTCGCTGCGTTAACTCTGTAAGTGTGCATGGCACAATCTTTTAATGGAGTGTATGATGCTCATAGATGATGATGTTTACAGGTCGCCATTTCACCAGACGACAAGTTTATTTGTAGTGGAGGGGATGACCAGAAATTGGTAAAATTTTTCTATTTGTAGAACGATATTAATACATTCATCTTTTCGGCACATTCACATGTCAGTTTGTTATATCAGGTGCTTTATCAGAACGTTAGGTATAATTTTCATCAGAAATGGAGGCTAACTCACCCTTTATTTGAGGAATTTCAGTCCAAGATAAGGTCATTTGATCTTTGAAGCATATTAATTTTATGTTCTCAATATACTAAATATTTGTAAATAAATGCCGGGGTTTTTCAAGGCTCCCCAAGAGCTTGTCTGTTTGATGACTTGTAACGCAAGGATTCATGCTATTCCAGTATCATTTCTTTTGCTTTTCTTATCATAGATATCATAGGCTCCAGGCCATAATATCTACAATGTCTTGGTTTTCGCATCGCTTGTTTAATGGGTTACTTTTTATGTTTTACTGCCAGCCATTGATCTGGGAAATATTCCCTAAATTGTGCCAGATCAACGACTACCTTTTTTTCACCAAAAAACCTTGTGCAACTTTCAATGGTTTACAATTCCCGGGCGGTCTACCTGCCCATCCTACCTGCTCATAGGAGAAAAATCAAGACAGAAAAAAAGAAGAAAACCCATCGTGGTGCTGCTGCACAGACACCGCAGACGCAGATGCTGCTGCTGCAACCAGATACAGGCACCGCTGACACTCCTTATCTCCCCTCCATCGCAGCAGACGCCAGCATCAAGTCCTCCCATCACCAGCATCAAGCCCTGTCTGGTAGCAAGAACACACCCATAACATGAAGCCTACGATCTGTTTTGATGCAAGGAAAGAAGAAATCAGGGATGTTTATGGGAAGAAACATGAGAAGTATAGCGGGATTTGAATCCACAGGCGATCAAATCTCGCAGCTTCTCAAAAACCTTACACAACAGAAAGAAAGAATTCCTTCAGACCTAAACCGCCTCAGGGGCCTACAGCAACCCGTCCCTGTTCTGTCCACAACCCGCTTTGCCCTGCACAATCTGCCCCTGCTCCCTAAAAGACTGAGAATAGAAACTTACTTGGCATCTCATCCACATCTTAGAGTCGGGTCACATGAAGCTGTTGACAGGGATTCTTCCCTGTCAATTTGTCAAGAACGAAAGGATCACATGCACCCAAATGACAGGAACGAAGCCTTGTTGATAGGGATTGCTTCCTCGGGCTCCTGTTTAATGGGTTCTTGTTGACGCTCATGCTGCGTGAAAGAAGGAAGGTTGCTCTTCGGTTCATAAGCTATCAACATCTTCATGTGACCCCAGCACAAAAAAAAGGGTTCCCGTCAACAGGAATTAATCCCTGTCAATAGCTTCATGTGACAACAGGAATTAATCCCTGTCAATAGCTTCATGTGACCAGACTCTTATCCACATTCACATTCTTGAAATTCACACTTTTCTTTCTTTCAACCATGGCAAAAAAAAAAAAAAAAAAAAAGGGACCATCCAAAGCAACCAAAATTAGCAAAAACCTTGAATTGCCATTAAGCTGCCCAAACCCACAAAAATATACGCTTTTATACACTATAGAGCCACCATGCAAACCCAAATACAAAACTCAACAAGGGATGTTTATAAGCATAGTATCCTTGAAGAGAAGCTGTAGACATAATGCATGCTTTTTAACAAACATGAAATCATGTCTCATTGTGTTGAATCCTAGACTTCCCAACAATGGACATAAAAACTGAAGCACACCAATAAGAGCACAATTTAGCAACCTCAATCAATCCATGATAAGAGAACAAGATGTCAGAGCAAATGCTCAACTGTTAAAAAATAATAGAACTAGGTGCTTCACTTTCAATGGCTGGTCGTATACTGGTCGCTAAGTCCTTACTAACTGTAACGTTCCTAACCGACATGCTCTTAACCAATTAGGCAAAACCATTTAGATGTTTATGGGTAGTCGCTTCTACTCATTTATGCCGGTGTCTCGGGTCGAGAGCGGTGGTCAAAGTGGCTTGGAAAAAGTGTGTACGCTCTAAGAAAGATGGTGGCCTCGGCATGTTGGATTTATCGCTTTATAGTAAGGTTTTAATCTCTAAGTTCATCTGGAGAATTCTTTTGGGTCACACACAGTCTTGTGGGTTGTTTGCTAGTTCAGGCTTTAGAGCATTCACGGCCCTTTGGCAAGTCTCCCCTCTCCTTTGCCTGCCTTGGGCCTTGTTTTACCCCTTGAAGCCATTTCCCCATGCCTCCGCTTTCCTGCTGTGGACTCCTCAAAGCATGGCAAGCTGTTAATTCATTGGCTTCGTTATATCCTTCAAGCATATCGCATGCCTCCTCTCCTTTCCTTTGGATTCTCCTACCTGATTTGCCTCTGCTGGTCTCCACCATGCATCCTAAAACCTAGCGTAGGTGGCAGTCTGCTGGTATTTCCCACCTTCAGCACTAGTACTCGAATGGGGGTCTCCGTTCTTAGCAAGAGTTCAAAGACACTTTCAGGCTGACTGCGCGAGATTACTCTATATTGGAAATAGTGGCAGATAATATCCCTCTGCGGCCCAACCTCGAGAATGAATGTGCTTGGTATTTGCAGCAGATATCTCATGGGAGGAAGGAATTTATTCGGACCTGCTATAGACAGCCCACAGTGCAGCCTCCTTTGCCTCCCTCGGTGCACTGGCAGCTAAGAGTTCCGAAAGCTCGTCATGATTTGGTCTGGTCCAAAGTGTGGGACAAGAATATTATTCCAAAACAGTAAGTTCTTCTATGGCAAGTTGTGCATAGGGCAGTAAGGACCAATGTTCGTGTTCACTCCTTCAAGCCATCTGTTAGCCCTCCTTGTTTTGTGCTGAAACTTTAGAGTATTGTTTTGTAATTTGTGGTGACCTTTGCCACATTTGGTCAGCTATACAGGCTTCTTTTCGTACCCACTCCACAAGTCAAGAAGTCCTTTTGGGCATTTTCCCTATCAGATGGCCTCGCCTTAAGAAGTGGGCATTCAATATTTGCAGGGCTCTAGTTTGTTGGGCGGTGTGGAAACGAAGGTGTCATGTCGTTTTCAGAGGGTTGCATACCCCTACTGCTAGCCTCTACCAAGAGATCAAATCTCGTCTTCATCATCGGCTCTTGGTTTTGAAGTTGCATCCGGATGTCAGGGATGAGGTTTGGGGTCACCTCCACCTACCTGACTTCCCATTGTACTAGTTTTCTTATTAATATAAGTTGTCGTTCTTCCAAAAAAAAAGAAAAAAGAAAGAAAAAAAAATAGAACAGGTCAATTGAAGATTTGGATAGATGTGAAGCTACTTACTATAATGAAGAATTATGTCTATTTGAAGAAGTAATTGATAGTGATGTCTTGGCCCATTTGTTGATGTTAGATAATGCAAATGATTAGTGAATGAGAATGCTATATTAGGTCTCCAAATTGTAATTGATGATGACTTTGATCTAGACCTAGACGATCCTACTTTTCCTACCATACTCAAGGTGATATGGTTTATTCTTCTCCTGGAACTAGAAGTGATACGAGTATGGTAGCTTGGGAGAGTGGTCTAGATGTTGATTTTGGTGAATTAAAGGGAAGAAAGGCAATGCAGAGCAAAGCAAAGCAAATAGTGTTGTATATACTAAGAGATATTTATTACCTTTAAGTCTTAAGTTAGCTATCTCAAGTTATCCTTTATTATAAGATTATGCCGTATATCTGTCCACGAATCAAACTCTAGATTCAACGGCTTAGATGAGATCCAATGCATTAAATTATATTTCGCATCTCGCTTTACTTTCATGTTAACCCTAGATCTTCTGTTGACCGAGCTCTTTGCTATGACCTCATCTAGAAAAAGCCGGTTTTGCAGTGGCCCATAGACGAGCAATAAGCAACCGATTCTTATAGCAGTATGTTTCATGGTTCGATGGGCACATTTGGACCTCAACAAGAGCGTCATGTGCAGCAAAGAAAATAAAGCACGTGTAACAGACCGGGCTACTTAATGGTCTAGCAGTATTTATATGTACATAAAATTCGTATGCAGACATATACGTGAGGCTATCTGGATAAGGCCCTTTGCAAAAGAGGATTTTTCTAGAGAGGGCTTCTGGAGTTTTATTGCTAAGGAGCACCAGAAGGAGTTTGAGAATTGCTGAGGAGCACCAGAAGGATGCTGATTGCACCAAAAGGACTTACACCGGAAGGAGACTGCATCTAATTATCTTATCACATGGGGATTTGTTGTGATTCTTCAGCTTGCGTAGATTGCCTAGATTATGAGAATCACTGGAACTCATGAGAATTTCAAAGCTTTTGGAGCTCGTAGTGTTTGAAGAGATTAATCAATTTGTACATGCTTTTGTTAAGAGCTTGTTGATAGGAAAGCTTGGATCAGCTATGACCAATTAGGTAAAGGAAGCATGGCAGATATAGGATTTGATTTGTACATCAAAAGAGCCGATTCTGTCGTGATGTAGTAAGAGAAGATGTGTATGAATCATGGCACTTGCAGCACATGAAATAAACTGATAAGATCAATCTGAATCTGTTGGAAAAGTCCATTTGGATGATGGATTCGGAATCGGGCAAGTTTTGGGATGTTCCTGAAGCAACTGGAGAATTCTCAGATAGACCGATTTGCTGCATTAGAGGTGGATGTAAACCTTTTGCAGAGATTTACAAGATCCAAACCAGTTGAATTGAAGAAAAGCATGCAGAGCAAGTCGAAAAGGGCCGAATTTCATGGTAAGGGTTGTTTGGTTGAATCAGAGGCTTTATAAGTGTTTGTTGAACTACTAAGTTGTATTACATGTTAGGATTGCCAGTTGCACATAAGGTTTTGCACTACATACTTTTCAAATGATGGTGCTAGCACGATGAAGTCAATTTGGGCTCATATGCACGAACATCACAATAAAGCAAAATAAAATTTTTGCTAAAACCGTCACAATTCTAGCCCAAGAACCGCCCGAGCAAAATATCACACTCCCATAAAACCCTCGCATAAGTCAACCAACACTCAACGAGGGACATGGCGGACTGCACTGCACTTTCAAGATTCAAGATACCGATAAATATAGATGAGACATCAACTTGCAATATTTCAAAGTAGTCCGAGCTGGCAAAGTTGATAAGAATAGAATAGAATAGAATAGAATAGAATAGAATAGAATAATAGAATAGAATAGAATAGAGTTTTTATCATCTACAGAGACCAATTGGTCTATGGGACCTAAACAAGGAGAGCAGCAAGTGTATTACTGTTAGGACTAAAAAACTTCGCCCCGGAGGGTTTTCGAGGGAAAAACTTTGGCAATAATAAGTATGTTGGTGTATGTACATAGCAAAGCACAATTCAATGATGTACTCGACGACACGACCAAGTTCGTGCATCCATGTCCTCTTGAAGATATGATGCTAGAAAGCCCATGGAGACTGTGCTCGAGAGTACATGCAATGGCTGCCCGGGCAGAACTATCTGAACATACCATGCCCGGATATGATCAAATGTTGGGCAGGTGTGGAGAGTGTGGTATTCGTCCTCAATGGCCCTTCGTTGGTAGCATTGACAGATCCTATCCTCACGTGCCTCACGAGTCCATCTACCGGTCTCAATGCAGAGGCAATGTGCGCCCGTGCAAATGGAAGTTATAAGCCTGCACTTCTTCATGGGCAAAGGATACGCAAGTACTGCTGTGGATCTCGTGCGAACCTTTTGCCGATAATGTATCAGCTTGACATGCACCAGAGCATCTGCATCCCAGAGTTTGCTAAGGAAGCAAGCGCCTCAATTGATCATGATTTTTCTCCGTTCGAACCCACATGCATATATGCAACTGCACATTCCATCTCGAGGGACTCATTGGTGTGTTTAGCGGCGATTTTTCACTAGGTTCTACCGTACGAGGATATTGACCCAGATTGTACATGCTTCCTTGAAGTACTCCTGCATATGGGATCATGTTGAGGAACATAAACTCACCATAAGTATGCGGGTAGTGAAAAATAATTACAAAAGCAAATCATGTCCATTCTTGCAAGCATCAACATGTGGTGTTATTGAAAGTTGCACACATATGGACGTTAAAGGCCAAGTCAAAACACAAGCCAGGACATTATTGCGGCAACACCATGCACACATTTACTAGTAAGGTTTAGTATTTCTTCTCAAGTGGATCACTTGTAACCCAATTAAGTCAATTGTATTTCTACATTATAAAAGCGAAGGGAAAAGGATAAAAGAATACAAGTGCATTTATGGTTTAAAATATCTTTTACAAAATGCGGAAAGAGTCGGCGGCGATGGCGGAAAGACAGGACAAGGCACTAGGGTTTACAGGGAGGAGACGAACTGGCTATGGAGAGGCAGAGGGAAGTGAAATCCAGTAAGAATCCAACACGTTGCATAGTAGCAGGGTTTAGCAACCAGATTTAGTTGGAATAGGGCTTCTAGTTCTTAAAAAAGGGACGTCTCATGTGAGAATCAAATTTTTGCTGAATAATCATAAGCCTGGACCTAAGGGTGATGTTGCAGTCGCAGTACCAGTGATTTGACACTAAAAACATTATCTAAACTAATTATGGCCCCTGCTGCGCTCCCTGCTCCTGTCTAGTGGTTGTTATGGTTGTTAAGTGCTTGAATGGTCTTGGTGAGCATAATTCCGGCAAGTTGAATGGTCGTTATTAGTCTTCATATTCAGGTTCAATAGCAGAAACAGTCTTGCCATAGTAATATTAAGAGTGTGGTGGAGAAGAAAGGTTCGTGACTTGGTCACAAAAGGCATAGGAAGACTTTTGTTTCTTTGATCCTTCAATGGGCTCTGGTTCTATCGACAGTCTTGACCTTGCACATGCAACGGTGGGAGCAGCCAGTTCAAATACTTGTGATATCTATCCCTTTGAATCTAGCTGCTCCATGCCTCTTTCAACACCCCCCTCCACAGATGATGGGGTAAAAGATACACTTACTAGATTACCAACGCTCAAGAGGCCAAGGATTAACTCGGAGGCTGATCAAGACGACCTAAAATTTTAAGTCACAAACCAGCTAGAGGCGAGCCGTCCTTTGAGCAGGCTCTTAATCATTGGATGAATGCTAAAAAGAAAATCGAATCCTTCAGAGTTTCTCAAACAGTTAAACATTCTGAGACTATGAGAAGACAACTGGCTACCTCCTCCTTGTGTTGCTAGTCAGACAATCGATACAGGGAAAAGTGTTGTCCCTTAGTCTGGTAGTTCAGCGAATCAGCGGGAATTAGGTCCTCTAGATAGCGGACATCCAATGGATTCCGATGCAGATGTGAGGACCACCTCACTTCATATGGCCCCTCAGGGGCAGGTGGCTTGTTACAGATCCAGTGCATATTCCGCAATACAAGGGTCTGAAAATCGTGTTCAGCACCTACCCACTTCTAGTCAGGCTGATGGAGGGTCAACAAACAAGATAGAAGTGCCTTTGGCAGTAGCATGGAGCATGGGTGGCAAGTCTATACATTGGTTACTACATGTTAACTCTGATGAGTTTCCAAAAATTGTAGTGAACGATCTTTTTGAAGGGGCAAGCTTGGCTATATGGGGCTTTGTCACTTCCCAAATCACATGGCCAACTCAATTCAAAAGCTTGTTGCAACTTAAATGCTTTAAGGAGGAAAAGCTATTGGTGCTTTTGTGCGATTATTCTGCTAAAGGCCAGCTAGTTTCAGGTCTTCATTGGGTTCCTAATCACACTCTGCTTCAAAAGGGTTGGGGCATTCTAGATATGCTGGATTTGGTTTGGTTTGGGAGTGATACAGCTGAGGTGGATCTGTACAGAATGTTCGTTGGGAGAGATGTATTCAGTATGTCATATGTTACTAGAGTTCATATTATTCAATCTAAGTCGGCAACAGTCCCTTCCCCTTGTGAAATTGATAGCAGTGTTAAGTTTGTCAAACTGCCTGTCAGAGGTGAGACCGAAGTGATGTATCATGCCCATGATTTAAGGAAGAAGTCTGTGATCGTTAAATTTCGGAATGTTTGGGTGCCCAAGGGTTATGCACGAAATTGGCTTATGGCTCGTTTGTCGGATTTTACAATTCGCAAGTGCCTCTGTCTTGGTCGAGGATATTTTCACGTGGAGTTGGATGACAAATGTGCTGCTGCTAAAATGCTAAGCTTGGGTAGGATAGTTGATGGCAGAGGGAATTATTGCACGATATATGAGTGGCAAGAAAACTTCTAGTCCCGAATGGAATTGGTTTGCATGGATCCTCGAATTAAGACTACCTAACGTTCCTCCTGAGTTGATGGAGTCTCCCTCGACAATTACAGATATTTTGGTGGAGATTGGTCAAGTGGTAGGCGAGCTCAAGGTCTTGACAGATTGTGGTGTGGTTGGGGAACTCAGAGCTAATCTATTAGTAAGAAACTTAAAGGAGATACCATCAATCGTTGCTTGCGGCTGATTTAACCTTTTGATAGAAAAGCCATATCCTAGGGCACATGATATGACTCACTGCAATTATTGTGAAAGGGAAGGACATTGGAAATTCTCTTGCCCCAGGCTAAAACAGGTAGTGAGGAGATGATGAATAGCTTGGCGTTTGTATCTCTTTGAGGTGAGTCGTTTGTTTATCTTGAGGTGAGTCTTCCAGGTGCTTCTACTCGATAGGAGTGTTGTTTTTATCAGTTAGTCATGGTGTCCATTGGTATTCATTAGCTGGTCCCATTCTAGAACTGTTTGGTCTATATTGGGTGAGCAAGGGCTTGGAGATCTGTGCGCAGAATAGTATATTAGAAAATGGACAGGAAATAGTTGTCTCATAGAGTAGTATGGAGGCTAACTAGCAAGCTCTATTGCTATTGCAGACTTACAGTGTATATGTGATTAATCTAAAGTGCTCCTGCTCGCCCACGATCTCTTTGTTGGCGTATCATACCAAGCTATAGAGCAGGGGCTGGCACTCGTGGCCAACTATTCATGGCAAGACCAAATGTCTAGTTACCTCTATCTATGGCTGAACGGTAATCAACATGAGATTTTGAACTTTTAGTGCCGAGGACTCTCAGACCTTTGGATTTCATTCCTGTTGGGCACAGGAACAAATTTGTTCTAGGGATTCCCAGGGGCCTTGTGGCCTGTAGCAGTTGTAAGTTTGGGTTCTTCAAGAGGTACTATGCTGTCTTCCCGTTGTGGGAGACTGGGGTTTCTCTCTGGAGATACCTTCCAGTACCCACGCGTGCTGTCAGGGCAGTCATACATGAAGGGACTTCTTAGGGCCCCGGGCTTGGAGTAGTGCCTGTAATTTGGCCTCCCCCTGTAGTAACAGGTATGAAAGGGGTGTAGGAGCAGCTAAGGGCGGGTGGGTTGGACGTCCCTTCAACCTTCGGAAAAAAATATCTATCTATCGATCGATCGATCGATCGATCGATCCTACCCAACCTACCTCCCCCTCCC
>JAANSK020278181.1:0-11166 GCA_011763485.2 Isoetes engelmannii
GGGAGTCTAAAATAGCATGTATTAAATTGTAATCACCTCGATGTTTTGGACACAATTCCAAAAAGGGCCATTTTAAATAGTTAATGTTTTTTAAGGGAATCTTTCAAACGGGAGTTACGCAACACTCCCGTTTGAAATGCAACTGTGTTCCCTGTGATAATAGTACAGCTCCCTGTATCTTGTGAACTGCCTGTCTGTCAATTCTTTGTTATGTCTGAAAATGAACCACCACATATATTACATTTGCATGACCTCTCTGGTATATACAGATGCCCATAATCTCTCTCGAGCCTTAGCTTCTTCATTCTGCCTAATGATCTGCCTAAAACTGAGGTGAATCTGTGGAGGATACTTAACTCCATGTTCAAAAGGCCTTTCACCATATAACTCTAGTTCCTTCCTGAATGAAGCATAATCTATAGTTGAAAAATATTCTGTGCCCATAGGTCCTTTGATCAGAGCCATATATCCTAGGAAAGAAAAATTAGTTAGAACCCGTGAATGGAATTTTAGAAATAAACAAATTATGATACCCAACAAATTCACCAAGTTGATCCTAGGACCTGTCATAATTGTCGGCATGAATGTTTCTATGAGCAGTAGCACACAATTCAAGATCATACTTAATATGAATTTTAATCCAGGTAAGAGACAATCTTTTATGGCCATATAGACACCTGCATCTGGATTTCCAGATATTCCATAGAGTGATAAAAGCAATGGAATTCCTGTAGGCATCATTATCCTGAATAAAACTGATGATAGAAGAATTATCATATCTGCCAAATTGATTCTCAAACCATCTCCAAAAGGAATCAAGCTTAGGACATAAAAAGATATGAGACATATCTTCCACTTGATTACAACCTAGGGGACAGGAAGAGGATAAGTTTGGATCCCTCCTGGCATAAAGATGCAAGGAAGGGACACTGCCATTAGCAATTAGCCAAACAAAGTAGGAAACTTTCCTTGAGGTATAAGAATTCCACACATTACCAAAAAGAGATTTGATACTGGCCATGTCCAAGTTCCAAGTGGCTGTAGACTTGAAAATCCCTGCACTTATATTTAGATGGTCATAAACATGTCTAACTTTGTAGAGAGATTTTCTTTTCAGAAACCAATCCAAACCATTGTCTTGAGGCAAACCAAGTCTTCTATTTCCAATTTTACCTTTTATGTGACAGAAGATTTTCTTGTCAGTAGAGGTACCTCTTATTTTTCTCTTTAAAGTCGACCAAGAAACCCAGTTATTATTTCTCAAGTCATTAAGGGGAATGCTTGGACTTGGGTGGTGACCATGGGAGATGGGTTTTTGGCGCCTTCACGGATAAGGCGGCAGCAGAGAAAGGGGCCGCCCTCTTTTCTCTGCTCTCGGCACTGCAGTGACACCAGGGGTTGCTAGCAGGGGTTTTGGTTTCCTGTATAATCCAGATTTTGCTTCTATCAGGCTGCTAATTGGTGATTCTTAGAGCTTCTTCATGGCGGTCTCTTCAGCCCAAACGATTTTTCCACTAACGTGGACTTATTCTGATGCTTCTGCTTTGGGTAAGCATAGTGATTTTCATGAATTTAGCAAAGGCTTGGAACAGTTCTGATAGGTTTCTAGCAGCCCAAGATTCTTGTTTCTTGGCTATTCCATCTGAATATGTGATTTAGGGATGAGCCGGATCTTGCAGAATAGGTTCTTCTTTGTTGCTTTTATGGATAGGCACACCGAAACGACGCAGATGCCTATAAGGTAGAATAAAATTGAAGCAGGCTATGAGAGAAGATGATTCAAAGTTTCAGTTTTCTTGGCAGTTTAAATATTTCTTACAAGTCTATTATGCTGGAAGCTTTTCCCCTCCTCTTGTTCTTTCTTGCTAGCAGAAAGATCTAGGAATGTTACCTTGGAAGGAGCCAGAGTAAGTTCTTGATTACAATGTGCAGATTTAAAATAAGATGTCAGATTATTTGAGATTGCCGAGCTAGGGGCTTGATTGTGTCCAGGAAGATGCTTCTATGTCAAGATCAGACATTATGAACCAGAATTTAGGAGAGAGTTTTGGCGGCTGGGCTGTGTGTCTAGCCTACTATAGGTCGGCTGACTGGCACATCCCGACAATGTAGCATCTCTTTGTTTCACATTTGGTAGTATATCTGCTGATTTTGATCATAGATTGAAGCATGTTTGCTTCTCTGAGCAGTGCGGGAGATTGTTCAGTTGCTCTTCATCTCTTTTCTCTTCATTTCTATTTTTGCAAGAGGTTTCTTAGAGCATTCAAGATTTATCTGCAGCTTGTGGAAAATGAGGATTCGACTCCTATAGTATTCTATTTAACTAAGAAGATGTTCATACTGTAGTACTAGTTAGATAGAAGAAGAGGTTGAGAGATTCTTCTGAGTACTATAACTGCTGATATGATTCAGATCCTTGTGGGATCCATTGTACTTAAATTATATCTGATCCATGAGGGATCTTTGTATTGTAATTCTTCCTATCTGATCAATACAAAAATTGTTACCTTCAAAAAAAAAAAAAAAAAAAAAAAAAGGTCACTAAGGGAATTGATATGGAAAGAGCTTTATTTCTTATAAATCTGAGGATGCTTTAAGGCTAGAACTTGAGTAGGATGATCACTTAGGATAGATGACCAAAAGATAGGCATGGCCAGATGAACTTTACTATCAGAAGTATAGCTAAAAGTAGAATATATGGTGTTCCCTGCCTTCAGAATATTTCTCATCAAAGGGGACATGTTAGGAGCTAAGGAGATCTCACAAAAGGCAGAATCAGGAAGATTGTATTTATCAGAGGGGTGACCACTAGGATTGCTTTTTTGAAGCCAATATTTAATAAATGGAGAGGCAGTACTATTAGATCCAGATAAAGCTTTCCAAACAAACTTACCTGCCAGAGCTTGAGCCTGTTTATGAAGATTTTTGCATGCAAGACCACCTTCTTTCTTCTTCCTAGTAATGGTAGTCCAGTTTACCATATGATTTCCATTCCAGATGAATTTCTTAATAATATTCTCTATTTGCTTATAGACAGAAGCAGGAGCAACCAGAGCAGAAGAGAAATAAATATGAGAGCTAGTGAGAACCTGATTTGCAATAACAGTCCTACCAGCCAAGGAGAGAGAATTCCTATACATGTTAAGCTTGACACGGATTTTCTCAACAATGGGAGACCAAAGGCTAGTGAGATTAGGATCAAGTGATAAAGGCATACCAAGCAATTTAGTGGCCTCAGTAGTTTTGATAACTTTAATACCTGCAATTTGATGGTCAGGAATGTCACCAATAATAACACATTTGTGTCAAATGAACTCCAGAGGCAGCACTAAAGTTATCAAGAATTTCCATGAAGAATTTCACATTAGAACAGTTATTATTAAGGTGTCATCTGCATAATGTTGAATGCAGAGAGAGCCACTCGAGTCAGGGAGCTTCAGCCCCACAATTCTGTCCATGTCCTGATAGTACTTGATGGTTTTGGTTAGGAGCTCTGCCACAACAATGAATAGATAGGGAGCAAGAGGACAACCTTGCCTAACCCCCTTGCCAAAGGGAAGAAATGACTTGGAGAACCATTAATAATTACTGCAGAACTAGACTTTTGGTTTAATCCCATAATTAGATTGATGAGATCATCATGAAAGCCAAGCTTTCCCAAAGCATATTCAATGAAATCCCACTTGATAGTATCAAAGGCCCTCTTGAAGTCAAGCTTAAGGAGGATACACTTTTGATTAGAGATTCTATTCCAACGCATCCCCTCCATAGCAGCAATGTAATTCTCCAAAATAAATCTGTTAGGCAGAAAAGCACATTGATTTTTACTAATACACCTCTGCAGGTAGTTTTTGATTCTAAATGCAATTAGCTTGGCACAGATCTTATAAGAAGTGTTAGTCAAAGAGATTGGTCTCCAATCAGAGAACTGAGTAGGCTTCTCAACCTTAGGAATTAGAGAAATGAATTCACTAGCTATGGAGGGATGAAGATATCTGACAGACCAAAACCCCTTAATGAAAGCCATGAAGTCATTTTGCAAGATATCCCAAAAATGATGGTAGAATTCAGGAGGAAAACCATTAGGACCAGGTGACATACCATGTTTGAAGCTCTTGAGGGTGTTAAAAACCTCCTCTTGAGAAGGAATATCTGCAAAGGAGTCATCCATTTTAGGATGATCACCAGGGATGATCAAGTCAATCAGATCAGTAAAGTGCTTGGCCTTGGCAGTGGAGTTTGCATCAGTAGCTTGGTAACCAGGAAATAAAGTTGAGTATTTAGCTGAGAAGAAATTCGCAATCTCAGTTTGAGTGGTTAGAGTGCCACCTTGATCATCAGTAATCTCAGTTACTGAGCTCCTCATTTGTCTAGATTTGGCAACTCTGAAGAAGAATTTAGTACATCCTGAATCCATATCATTGGTGTACTTGATCTTGCATTTAATGGCAGCACCTTTGGCCTCAAATTATTCAATGAGCTTAATCTTCCTTTCAATGCTCTCTTCTTGAATATGCAAATTTCTACAAAGAGGGGTTTCCTGTAAGGCCACCCTAGTATCCCTCACTTGTTGTAAGAGCATCTTCTTTTCAGCAATTTTGGCCTTGTGAAGTTGCTTTGTCCAGGCTTTGATCTAAGCTTTGGAAGCTTTAATATTAGAGTAAAAGTTTTGCATAGAGTGATGATCCTGAACACGAGGCAGAGTAGAGTAGAAGTCTCTGAAGTGCTGGCATAAAGTTTCATTCTGAAGGAGACTAGAATTAAACTTGTAAGGAATATTTCTAGACTTAAGAAGAGAAACTTAATGATTAGTACAAAGGAACTGAGGCTGATGATTAGAAATAGAGATAGACTCATCACTAATGACATAGGCATTATCCCAGAAATTAGTGTCAAAAATATTTAAGTAGAATCTATCTAAAGCACAATAAACTCTCTCATCCCCTTTTCTCTTATTAGACCAAGTATATGTGGCTGTAGAAGAAGGAATAAGCATCAAAGAATTTTCATCAATGAAGTTATTCCAATTATGCTTCTCCAAATTAGTCATATTGATCTTCCTACCAAGCTTTTGATCCCAACTAGGTGTGTTATTAAAATCCCCAGCCACTATCCAGTCATTAATTTGCTGATTTTGAATCCAGGAGTTAATCTGAACCTAGAGAACTTCCCTATCTTTAGGATTAGTGGAGGCATAGATATTAATAAGATCAAATTTATTGCTATCCATCTCAAAGACAATAGCTTGCCACATCTTGGAAGGGCTATTATAGAAATAATCAGTCTGGAGATTTTTCCAAATGATGCAAATACCCCCAGAGGTGCCATCAGCCTCCATCCAAATAGAAGAACTTCCAGGAACAATCCAGTCCCCCAAATTAGCACACTCAAACTTTTGAAGTTTAAGTTCCTGAAGCATGATGATATCAGCCTTGTAACTTTTGATCTGAGAGATAGCTCTTCTTCTCTTCAGAGCTCCCTTAATTCCTCTCAAATTCCAAGAATGAATTTTCATTGGGAAAGAATCAGAGAGATAAAATAGGAGAGATTAATCTATCTATGGCCAGACCTACCCTTACCTTTTCTCTTTTCCTTCTTCTGCTTGCTTCTAGTATTGCTAGCAGGGGCATTTAGAGGAGCAGGGACAATGGTTTTGCTCTCCTTCTAGATTTTTTAGAGTCCTTAAAACCAGAACTCAAAGGATTGGATGTATTCAAATAATATTCGAGGTCCCAATTATTTTTATCCCCAGAGTAGGTATTTTCTTTCCCACTATCACTGTCATCTGAGAAGACCCCCCAGGGATGAATTCAAATAACTTATTGACAGGAAGGTTGAGAATGGGATCACTATTACCAGATAAAAAGTTCTTATTTCTAAATTCTAAATTATCTTTAGAAATAGAATTATAAATAACGGAACGAAGAACTTGCCTGCATGAACATCTTATTAGAAAAATCACAAAAATAAAACTAAAGGGGAATAAACCATTGGGGAAATCGATTTTAGACAATAAAATACTATGTCCAGTCTAGAAGTACTAATTAATAGACCGCTTGCAATACGACCATCACAATATATGAAAACCATAGAAGGAAGGAAGTATATTTTGACGTCCACTAAGGCCAAAGGCCTATGAGACGGTACATGCCATACAGATAGCAACCAAAACCCAAAACCCACAACCAACTCAAAAGCAGAAGCTGTAATTGTACAATGTTCCCCTACCACCGGGATGAAAAAACCCCCTGTGGGAGGAAAAACCCTAGTAGTAGGCTGTCAAATACCGTGGCCGACAAGAGAGGACCTGGCGGCCGAGATCTGCAGGATGTAGGAGGCAAGATGCACCACCATTGGTGATGCGAGTAACTGTACTAATGGTGTCTCAGAGCATCTGAGATCAGCATGCACTGCTCGGATGTTTGTGTATGCCGGGCACTCCTGCAGGGCATGGTGTTCATCCTCCACTACATGCATATCACAACACTGACATAGCCTCTCTTCCCTGGGGATCCTCTGCCCTCAATTCATGCTCCAGCAGCCCATCTCAATCCTGAGGTGATGGGAGCCCGTTCTCATGGCAGCAATAGCTCTGCGTTTCTTCATAGAAATATGTGCTTTCAAGTACCGGTGGGGGCCATGTTCAAGCTCAGGATTAACCTGAGTGCGATAATGCTCTGTTTTCAACTTTGCAAGAAACGTACAAAAATACAAAAGACACCCCCTGTTATTATGCTAGATGTGGGGTACATAGTAATTCTCTGGGACAATTTTCACTAATAATATTTGCCACATAAAGTGATTGTTATTTTTGGAATTAGGATGAAGAATCATGGTATACATTTGCTGCCTACTCTTAAAAAGAATAGAATAGAATTGAATAGAAAGTTTTAACGTCCACTGAGACCAAATATGGCTAAAAGTATGTGATTCTTCCTAATGGCTAGAATATAAGCAAGGAATTCAAATTTTGGTTTGAACATTTGTTATAGCCTCCTGCAATATATTCAACTACATATACTAGTTAGAAATAGGAAAATGAAAACACATAAATATTAAATAAATCTCACTTCTAAGAAACCGAAAAAATATGGTACTGGCCAACTTGGCGATCCAAACTTTATATGAAAATATAAGTGTCAAATCAACCATATTATATCTGTCTTAATCAAGAGTTCGTATGATGGCAAATCAAATGTGTTGCACCCATCAGTTTTTGTATTGAAGCAAGTAAAAAGTGCATGCTGGATCAAGAAAGAGCATGCATCTTCATTTAAAAGATGGTCTTTAACTCTATACTATCACTTAAAGACCAAGCTTAGTTCGTATCCGCCCTTGCAACAAAATGTTTCTAATCAGTTTTTTCTAGGTCTTGGTCTACGGTATTTTAATAAAGGCATTTTTTGCGGCCTCTATTTTTTTATGTTGGCAGGTGCTACTGCTCGACCTCCATTTGTGTCCGGCATAGATTATCTTGCACATGGGTTCTCCGTTTAGGATTAGGTTGGCCTTTGTGAATTTCAATTTCGTGGTGGAGAGATGGTCGAACCAACTGCTTCAGTTGTAGCTTCCTCGAGTTATTTATCTTCAAGGTCCATGGATATTGCATTGTAAATTAGCTTAGGAATTTAAGGTCATTTCGTTGCGTCGACAAGGAAGGCCGTCCTCCAGAGAGCAATGTATTTGCTTCTGCAAAAGCAGTCAATAATTCTCTAGGTTCCCTTAGATTCTATAAAGATTTCCCTACACTCCTTAAGATCCTAAAGAGCTTCGTTTAGATTCCCCCCAATTTTAGCATGAAAGGTGGCTGATTTTGCCACAAAATTATTGCTCACTATAGAATTCAAAACCTCAAAAGTCAAAAGTCAAAATTTCCATAGCTTTAGCCCGACTCGTTGAGTTTACCTCAAATTTATCTTGATGTTTTAAGTTGACCTTGCCCACTAGGGAGACTTTGACTTGCAATGCAAACTCTGTTTGTTGGACTTTTGACTTTTTAAATCTATAACATGCAATAAAACTGACCACCTTTCATGTTAAAATCTTCAGACAAAATTTCAACAATTGTCTTTTATGCTAAACCTTCATATAAAACTTTGATAACAAACTACCAGTCATCTTTATACAGTCTTTGAATAGTACAAACACGTATATATTAATGATGACACGAACGAAGCCCTTTAGTTTGGGACATGCGACTTTTGCCTTTTGATCATGATATATTGACTTTGACCATTTAACCTTTGAACATGACTTTTATGAATCGTATACATCACTTCATGTATACCTTTTAACATATCGTATGCCCGTTCATTGTAGAAGGGATCTACCTTATCACAAACTATACAAAAAAATGAAGATATGGATTAAATCTTTCAGTTTAAGACATGTGACTGTGAATTTGACCCTCTTTGAACATGACTTGTATAAACTCATGTTCAAGTATATATATTAACAAATCGTATATCCGTTCATTGTAAGAAATATGAGACCCATGTTTAGAATTTTCCTTAGCAAAATCTACCTCTCAACATCTCCATCTAATTGTTGTTCTAGAACTAAAAATACAGCAAGTAAGAAAAGACCATGGAACATCGACATTCTAAAAGTAAGAAAATATAGTTACATGCACCTAAAAATCGAAGCTAAGGAAGACCGCATTACATAAACAAAAATATACGTACTTGAATTTGCTTCTTTCATTTCTAGCTCACTTGCCTTCATAACCTTGTCCTCACTTCAATTACAATAGCGCATAAAACAACTATTTCACAATACACATCGTGCATCTATAGAAGGAAACTAAATCTTTGAGATGACTAATGTCATAGATTCTCCAAAGATTGTAATGACTACTCAAAGAAGAAAGCACCTTACTCAAAGAAGAAAGCACCTTTCACGAAGTTTAGAGATGAGAGCACACCGTTTCCCAGTGTCGTAACAGTTCGCAAATTCGAACTCCTGTTTAACCACAGTTCTGAATTTAAACTCCGGTTTAGATGAATTTAATTTCATCGGATAGGTTTTCTATAATCTAAAATGTTTGTGAAGACAACTTCTGAATTTGATGAGGCATTAGACTTGTATTACTTGGTGTACCAAATAACCTTCGTTTGAAGGCATTTTAGTAATTTTAAAAACTTGTAGGGGGCATTTTAGTAGTTTTCTATAAAACTACTAATCCAATTCGATGCTGCCTTGTGGCGTGACGTTAAAAATATTTTATAAAAAATACACAATTTTAGCAAAACTCAAAGAATTTTGAAGTTTTTGCCTTTTAAAAAACATATAACAGAGGCTAGCCATTTTGTTTTCTAGAAGAAATGATGGAAAGATTCTAAAAGCACCATGATAGAACACTCCAATTGATGGACTGCTACCTCGCCAATGCGGACTTGAGCAACACGATGCTAGCAAAATGAGGTGCAAGGTGAACCGGAGTTTCCAAAATCTATGAGGATATGGAAACCCATGTTTGAATTCTAGTTGCAGCAACACAAGGTAATTTCTCACCACAGCCCTTAGAATGATGAATCTCCATTAGATGCCATTTAGCTGTACCTTTCAAAACTTGTTTGGCAAAATAAGAATTACATTTCTCGTGTACAACTAGATTGGGAGTAAATCTTCCCCAACCTCCCAATCCTCATCTGTCCTGTTGTCTTTCTTCACAGCGGCACTACGCATAAATGTTTTAAATCCAAAGTTCGAAAATTCAGATACAAGAGAGCTAGGTGTGCCTGCAGCATCCCTGATAGAATCTACTATTGGATCCCTCTCTACTTTCCGCAATCTAAATTCATAATTCTGTGCTTCTGACTTCTTTCCAAGGCTTGTACACATATGAACCAGACTACGAAGACACTCTGCATTGCTTGGATATCGAGACAAAATTCCTCTATATTTTTCAAGTGCCATTGAGTAAGCTCCTGTCCGCCTATAGCATGATGCCTCCATCAATCGCCACTCTACCTGAAATTAAACCAATCCATCAGTACTTTTTGCAGTATTTCTGCATACTCAATCAGCTATATAAATTACCTCATCTGGCTGGATCTTAGAAGCAAGCTCAAAAAAAGGCAGTGCCTTTTCATACAACTCATTCTTCACATAAAAGTTACCAAGCCATGATGTTATGTCAATGTTTGTTGGATGGACTCTGTGTGATTCGCTGTAATAATGCAAGGCTTTTACTTCGTCATTACATTTCACATAAAGATCCCCTAGCATTTTCAAAACTCCAGCGTCATGCATCACTTTTGTGATGACAATCTCAAACCATTTGATTGCTTGTTGGGGGCTTTGCATTAATTGATACACATGACCCATCTGTTTCTAAAAGATGGTTAGACTATCATAAACAAGTTATGAAACAAAAAACGAACATACGTGTTTTGTTCATTGAATGCCAAAACACAGCAAGCTTATGTGAAAATGCACAAGCATAAAAGGTCCGGACAAAAGCTGAGGCACCTGGAACAAGACTTCAATACTGTTTGGCAATATCTGGGTAAGCTTCTTAAACGAATCCATAGCTTCTTGAAACGCACCAACTTTTTTATGTGTGAGACCAAGATTATAAACAGCTTCTACACAATCACTTTCTGCATCTACTGCCTCAGCATATAATGCTCTGGCACCTTCAACATTGCCCTATAAGTAAACGTCTTGGTCAATTCTCTTTGAGGTGCAATTTACTTATTATCCAAATAATAATCAAGAGGGTGTTACCTGTGCATACAAGCAATTCCCTTTGTTGACAAGTGCACATGCATTGTACCGATTTGTCCTGACTGCAACCTCAGCATGCTTTTCTGCATTAAGTACGTCACCTTCTAGATAATAAAAAAAAGACAAATTTGTAGCAGCTCGTGCCTGAAGTCCTTTCTCCTTCTTCTCAAACTCTTTGAGCAATATTATAGCCTGTGCACCACTTATCCATTAAAAAATTATGTCTACTAGAGACTTGATTCTATTTTAACTAGCTGAAACTGTTGAGGTACCGCGCAAGAAAAGCAAAACTTTAAAAAGAGAAGCTTGAAATGGTTAGAGAGAATCCAGTGAAAAACCAAGGGTATTTGGAAACCAACACTGTTACCTGCACTGGTTTTTGCATTAAATTGTGCTGGTGCAACATTCTATGATGAAATGGTTTGTTCCAAATCA
>JAANSK020278192.1:0-11164 GCA_011763485.2 Isoetes engelmannii
GGTTGGCGACGTGGGTTTGGCGACGCGAGTCGCAGATGTCGGCCACGCATCGCGCGCGAACGCAGGCGACGTCTAGGCTCGACGTTCGGGCAATGCCGCGTTGCGACTCGCGACGTCTGTGTGACGTGGCGTCGCGGTTTGCTACGCGACGTCGCACAGACGTGGTGCGATGACGTCGCGGGAGTTGCGATTTTCTTGTAGTGGGAGTCGGAGTTAGAATCCTCTTCCATGTCCGAGCTGTGGACGGATTTAGGGATGGAGGCGCTAGAATCGTAGGAGTTGGAGGAGGAAGCCATGCATAAATGAGAATTCTTCTTATGGAAGTCATCATTTATATTTTCCCCAAAAATTTATTTCGTATGAGTACACGGGTTGGCCGATCTCGGCTCCTGTATCAGCCCGTCCGAGGGGATCCCGGAGGGGGGGCGGACCTGCCAGGCTCTTCTACGGCGATCCCAGAGGGGGGGATCGCCTGGCCGATAACGAGCTCCCGATATCGGCCATTCGCGGTGGTGATTCCGGCTGTCGGTATCCCCGGTGCCGCCAGGCTGGGGCGATCCCGGAGATCGGAAACTCCAGGGGCTGATAACTTCCCCGTTATCAGCCGGGGACATGGTGATAACGCTCTCCGAGATCGCCAGTGTGGTGATCCCGGATCCCGGGATCGCCCGTCAAATTTTACCGGTGATACCGGAGGACGGGAGACTGGTGGACGGCCAGGAAGTGCCGAAACGAAGGATGGCCGAGATTTGTGCAGGCGCCCTGACATGTGTCAGTACAGAATAATGGGGGCTCCCCGAACGGAATCCGTCGAAAAAGGGAGGTGATTCAGGAGGCCGGGAAAAACACCTCCGGGATCACCGAAACCAGGGTAATATTATCCTCACCCCTATTTATGTTGTCCTTTTGCAAGTATAACAAAGGAACTACATGGTCCCTTGAACAGCCTAAATGCTAACAACGTGCAAAACAAAAACAATAATTAAACACATAAAGAAGCTATATTACTTCCGTTTTTTCACTCTGCTTTACCATACTGTTTTTCCATGTTTTTTCAGTAACATTTTTTAGATCAAATATCAGACATAGATTGTTTAATTAAAAAAATTCCAGCACAAACCTATACATAAACATAATCATTTGTGCGCATTTTAATCAGGCAACATTTATGCCCACCATATTGTGCAGTGCCTGAGATTAGATTTCCACCAGTTTGATTTCCACCTTGCACTTCACAACAACTTCCTTCAGCCCTATTCTGAATTTTAGAACAAACTGATTCAGACGAAGAAAAAAAGTCTTAGCACATCACAGACATACATGAATTTACCAATGAGGGATTTTTCTGTCTTGTAGATGCATCTTTAGTCTGCTTTCCCACGTTAACATACATCTTCTGGTGCTCCCTCTCACTCTTCTCTGCGCCTCTATCTGATGCAGCTCTTATTTTCCCCTGAGCTTCCACTGCAACTCTTTCAGCAGCTCTTAAGAGCTCTTTCCCTTAGTTAACCCCTTCAACTGCTTCTTTATCACTTCCTACAGTGTCTGCATGCATGTCACTATTTACTATTTTCGCATCTCGTCTTTTTCCATCTCTTTTCTCGGTTCTCCTCCTTCCTAATTGTTGCTAGAGGTTTCCCAGGTAATTTAGATAACTGCTCTTTCCTAGAGGTTGTGCTATGAAAAGTTCCCTTTTTTTTAATGTTAGTTCAGGAATTCAAAAGGTGAGCAAGGCTTGGGGACATGAAGCACTTGATATATTCTTGAACATTGCCAAGGAACAGAAGGAACATCAGAAAAGGCATGCCAAACATGCCCTGAAGAATTGAGCCAGAGTATTGGTTTTCAAACAACCCTTGAGCATGCTATCAGATTAAATACTTATAATGCATGCTCATCTTCGAGTTAAACCCTAAAGTTTCAGACCTGCACCTCATTCCAACGTTGTTTAGAAATGCCTTTGCCAACAAAAACCTGCAAGATTTGTCAGGCCAACGACCTTGCACATTTGAAAGACGAGATTTTGCTTGTGCAGTATGATCTATCCCTTCACATGACCTTCTAAACAGAATTGCTTGCTTATGACCAATTACATCTTCTAAATCTCTCTTGGCCTTTGCAAGGTCAAGCTTGTCCATAGCCTGTGTTGTTTCACAAGTGTTCTGAAAGGAAATAAGAAACACAATACTGATACGAATTATGGTAACAGTATACAACCAATATTAAGAAGATAAGACATGATATTGATAGAACTGTTTCAAGCTTAAGAACATTGACTTCATACCTTAGAATCAACACTGCAGATCCGCTCCCTTGCCTTGCAAGCTGATACTTGAGAAAAGTTTATGAGAAATCCACAACAAAAGTATGCTTTCCCGTAAGAAAAAGATCAGGGACTTACCATTCAGAGCATTTACGCATAACGCATATTCAACTCTTTCCTAAGTTTTATGATAACAAAATGAAAATCTGTATCACATGAAAGGCCACCAATGTATGCCGTAGACCATATTCTTGCAATTGCGTGAATATCTAACCATCAATCTATTCCATAAAACTGTATCTCTATCAGGCATTCTGTTAAAACCATAAAGACTTCTCCATGTTACCAAATTTCAAATACATGTCAACAAGGATATTTTCCCTAAGACTTTCTGACATCACCCCAACTTCTACAATATGTGGATCCACTTTCCTAATTCGATACTCCCTAAACTTACACAAGAATTGAAAATGGTTATAAATGTTATCTTGTTAGCTTTAGGGCCATATTTACGCATTTGCTTAAAGTGTTCATGTATTTCCATGCACATAAAAAAATTCGAGATCTGAGAAGTAAACCGGGAAATGGATTCCTGAGGTCCTTAAGGACTCTAATCAACTCTTGCATTAATAATTAAGGTTCCTACAAAAAGGAAAAAAATACCCACCAGATCTGGCATGCAAGAAAGACATTGATCTTACCTGTGGCGATTGAAGCTGCCATTTCGATCCCCAATCCATGCATCCCATGGTAATTGGAGCTTCTCTGGCGTTGCAACATTCCAAAAAATTGCGCCCATTGTGGAAACATTTGGACATCTAAAATGGCCCTAATTTGCGTTAATAAAAGTGCAAAAAATATGCAAATTGTGGGGCATGCGTCAATGTTGGGGACCCTCCCCTAATAAGTCGGCACACATAAAATTTTGCAAGAATTGGTCCTATAATAAGCTGGTACATTTGAAGATCAATAGGAAATTAGCTGGTACTTGAAATTTAATAGGAAAAGTGCCAATACATACAAAAATATATAGAAAAAATATTTATTCATTTATCTGCTTTTACTGTAACACCATGATTTGTTGCCCATGATCCCCTCTCGCATGCCAAGATGCTGTTAATTTTTTTTCCTTGGAGGGCAAGGTTGTTTTTTCTATTCATTTAGGATAATAAATACATATTAAGTGATGTACTCTCTATATCACAAGGAAACAGAGGGCCCCTATGGTTAGGAAAGTACCTCGAAAAAACTCCCTCTTTATAAAATATCGAGAGGTAGTCTTTTTCAATTTTTGTGGCTTAAGTCATTCCCTATCGTAATGGCCCATGCCTTGGCAGTTATAACACTTTATAGCGGCCTTCTTTTGGCCGGGATCCTTAGACTGTCCCGCAGCCTTTTTGTTTGATTGATTCCTCTTCCTCTTCTTAGCGGATGGCGCTCCATCAGAAGTAACTTCGGTCTGCATAGACTTCCAATCAAAAGTCTTCTTTGCCTTCTTAGTTTCCTCATGGCCAACCAACTTTAAAACTCTATTCTAATTATGCATATTTACAATGGTCTCGGCTAATTTTGTTAATCTGAAGCTGAGACCAATTTTTCCTGTTTTCAATCTGCCTCCTGGCCGAGTACTTAGTCACAAAGATTTGTTTTTTTTTTCCTTTGTGACTACTGTATATTCATGTAAAATCCTTTGCATGTAATATAATACTGCCTTAACCTCAAAAAAAAAAAAACCCTTAAAACCTGATCAGACAGACTTTTTACCAACCAAAGACCTTTTGCAAAGACCTTTTTATGGTACAATTAGCAGCCCTAAGTTTAAACCAGGTGTAGTTCAGACTTAGGCCATAACATGGCTATGATATCAACAAAAATGAAGTCAAAATAACATCAATATATATCTTAGTAAACCTCCAAATGCCGAAAAAATATATTTCCATAATATACGTAGTACAACAGTAGTTTACTGAGTTTTCAAACAAGTAGAAAACTGATTTTGTAAAAAGCATATTCATATGCATGCTGAAATGATATACACAAAATGAGGTATCACATACCTTCTTCATGGAATCAAAAGTAGATCCAATAAAGTAAGAAATTAATGAGTATACAACTTCCTTTATACTGTTTTATAAGCTTCACCAGATATAACATGTGACAAAACACACACAGGAGCAAGAAATCCTGTTACCTGCAATGAAACCAAATGCTAATTAGCCTTAGTCTCTTGGGCTCTTCGCCCTTCACCTTGCATGTTTAACAAGTCAACATCGAAAAACATAGCAAATGCAAAACCCTGTATTAAAGCCATTACAACCATTTAGGCTTATAGGAGGCAGGAGAGATGCCAACCGGACATCAAAATGTACAGCTCAACAATCTAGAGAGCTGTTAGTGTTTCTAGAATTCTGCGGTAAAAACCCAGCGTTAACTAAAACCTCATGTTAATGTCCACAGATTTATATTATCTACCTATTTTCTGCTCATGCTACATTCATGCAGCTTGTATGTTCATGCTGACACTTGTACGTTTTTAAATCTTGTACTTCTTATGTTCCAAAGCACTGGAGTCACCAAGGCACTGGAATCCAGAGGTGATGCGACTTTTTCACCATAGGACATTCATCAGCATACAAAAGTAATATTATTTTAATGTAGACTTCTAGGTGGTACTCCAACCAGATCACTATCTACGAGTCCATGCCTTAAGTGGAAGCAACCAGCCATATAGTAAAGCAATTTTTATATCATCCCATTTTCATACTTTTACTAGATCATGCTATAAGCCACAAATATGGACTGCCATTTCACTAATTTCCTCGGATCCATGCATATGCAGTTACTAGATCTATTCCCATGCATTTTTACATTTCTAGAAAGCCTCACAAATAGCAATTGCTTGTTCTTTCTGCAAACAGCTGGATTAACAAGCAAATGCATCACGATTGACATTTAAGCCTTGTTATTATTTGCATGCCTACAGATAAAAATAGATAAACTCTAGCTTTTGTATTTTCTAAGAAGCAATTTAGCATTAAAAATCGCCAGACCTGAATGGAGCCATTTGTGCCAGCATAATTGCCTTCAGTTTTGTTGATTTGTACGTTGCTAGAAGCATCATCAATGTCCGCTTTGATACAGATTAGAACTCCTTTCTTCAGCCCATTTTGGCTCCAGAGTTTGAGAAAGACCAAAACAAGCAACACCAATGTGCTCTTTGTTCACAGATAAAAACTCCTTTATCAGCCCAATACGTCCTACTATTTGAGCCAGACCAAAACAATACGATTTGTGGCTATTTCTATGCAGAACTTTCAGCCATCTAAGTCGCTTGGAATGGGATCGGAATACCCTAATCAGGGTTCCAGGAATGTATGTGGATATGAACTTACCTGTTATCTGCCGAAGCCCTAATTTATGCAAGATCACAGCCGCCTGCGCCTGTGCCTCTTTGTTATACTCTGTGGAGCGCTTGGACAAGCGCCTTGGGTCTTTGGGCCCCGTTTTGTTTGTTTCAGCATTTGCCTTGGTGCTTCAATCAGCACGGTTGTCTTGTTGCAGCGTTAGAGGTGTGGAGATGCTTAGCTCGCCTGCTGTTCCGGAAGATCGTCAGTGGTGACGGAGTATGATTCAGCGGTTAGCATCAGCTTCCCTGCACCAGCGCCTACTTCCCAGGCCCCAGTACCGGATGAAGGAGCGAGGATGGAGGACGTGCTTGCTTGGGGCACTGTAGGTGGAACTGGGTTTCTATCTCGTTGAGTTACGACGCGATTTTTCCATACAACACCCCAGCATGTATTTTTGGACTTGTGGGCAGCTCAAACTATCACAGCTACGGTTTTTCCCCATAGCGGTTTTTTCATCCGGGCCGTGGTAGTTATATTGTTGTTCACGGGCTTCGGCCCCCCCTGAACTTTTTAGGACTTCGGTCCCCGTTTTGTTTAAGGACTTCGGTCCCTGTACTGTTTAAGGACTTCGGTCCCCTTGTACTGCCTTGTGGCCGTCGCATGTCCAATTGGATGCTGCCTTTGTGGCGCGACGTTAAAATATATATCTTATCTTATCTTATCTTTCATCTATGGCTAAGGCATGCTCTAATATGTTGTTGTCCAGCTGTATGATGGCCGCTATGCTTCCCAAATTGGTGCTACAACAAAGCTCCCGTAGAAACTTAGGGTTCGTGGCCCTATATTTTAATTTTTTAATTGCATTTTGCTTTTGCAAATATTTTATTTGCCCGTACATATGCTAAAAAATATTATGCTAAAAATATTTTGGTGAACATAACTGCTGTCAACCATGGCTTCTAGTCATGCTTCAATCCTCAAACATCATCATACGTTTGCCACATGCCATAATATGAAGATATAAAAAAAGATAACGCTTACCAGCTATGCTTTTCCTTGGTAATATTCCTTTGCAGTGGTACTATTTCCAGCCAAAGTAGAAATACAACTTAGAACTCCCAATGGTCATACGAGTTATTTCTCTTTTTTTGAAACCTTGCTACTTTTTTCATCTACCATTGTAATTATGCCATATAGAACATTACTGCAAAAGAAACCTTGTGAATACAAATACTACCATTAGCTTGGCAAAATGCCTGCATATTCTTGAGACTAAAACGAAAATATCCTTTACATTGCTCAGCATAGCTCACTTTGCAAATAATGCCAAAACTTTGCCATACCAGCTCTTGTCAGTGATGAAGGTATATGTTCACACTTCCACCTAGATCTTAAATCCAATCACTTATATAACTTTGCAAATGCCTGCATTTCATCATTAGTTTTAATAAAAAAAAAAAAAAAAAAAAAAAAACTAGCAAAGTGGCACAACAGGAGGCTTGGGCAGTTTTAGGTTTCGAGTCAATTTCACATTTGATTAGATTAGGTTGTAACAGGTAGGAGTGAAGCAAAAGGATTCATATTTAAGGATAAAGCATTCACTGAGGTATGTTTGCAGCAATAGGAGGCCAGTGCAGGCTGAAGGTACATCTCTATATATCCTTACCAGAACAGATAAAGGCATTATGCAGAATTGTTCCCATCAAAATGATCAATAAAAGATATACCTAACAGTCTATAGATTGCACAACATTGTCGTGTTTTAGGAACTAGGAAAAGTACAACATGCACAAAATTTTTTGCTCAGAATAAATCCGTCAGGTTCGGGCTTCAATGAAAAGGTTAAATGAAGTTGGAGCCCATTTAATTGAAGTGTGGCTTGTTAATTGAAACTTCTTCTTCGTGGCCTTTTTGTTATCTTCGTGTCTACTTTTGGACAATTTTTAAATTCCTCTGCCGTAGATCGGAAAACAAAAACAATATACTGGAAGACTTTGACAAGGTCATTCTTGTTAGGCATTTAAGTCTTGATGTGTTTGTCTTCAGGAAATAATATATTGGGCTTATTTGTGTATTTTCTTCCTTGCAAGCACATTGATATTTTAATCAATTTACCTAAGGTAGTAAGTGAACGATAATATACAATGTGCCAAAATTTCAAAAAATTCATTGAATTGAAAGAAGGGAGGCATTCATGATTGGAAAGTTGGAAATCAAAAAGTTGGATTTTTTTTAGACCTTTGTTCTACTAATATATATATCTTTCACATATGTACAACTTTGGCATTTAAAATGCCTCATCTCTATCAATCAATCCAATTACAACTGTGGTTCAGTTAAGGTCTTCCAGATATCTAACCTCCAGGGACTGCATTTTCCGATGCAAGACAGACCTGCCTAGCTAAGGAGGCATTCCTATGCCAACTTTGGCCCCAATTTCTACAAATCACAGCATGCACATCTTTGTTTTGCACACAGTTATAATGGCTATATAGATTAGTGAAGAGTTGCCACGTAGACACCATCCTGGATCAGCATTCACACTGCATTTCACTCAAATACACGTTATACATAAGACACAACATTAAAGAGGGTTGTACTCAATGTTGCAGTGCTTGTAAGTGTTTGATGATGTTCGGCTCTTTATATCATAGATAATGATCAGATTTTTACGATGGTCCTTGAAGCATCATTTCCACTATAAAATGTAGCATGGGCATCACTCGATCCTCCTTGGGAAAGGGATCTTTGAGCATGTGTGAAGATATGAAGTGAAACACTGTTGATAAATGCCCTGTGATAATCAGGAAACTTGGTTGAAATCCCGTAGAGAAACATGAAAAATTAAAGCAAGAAACACTTGGAGGAACTACGTCAGTATGAAAAATGTATTACAAAATCACTAGCATGAAAAACACTGAGGAATAGGAATGAGAAACTGAACACCCAAGATATAAAAAAGCCAATTTTGAGTACTGCTGCTTCCATTTCCATTGAAAATTCACCCATAACAAATCTCTACACTAGGTGCAAAAATGCATATATTATCTAGCCTTCTTCACATGGTGACTGGTGAAAAGATACCGTGCATGGAACTCTTCAGGAGATTCATGGACTAATGGTTCTCTGACAAAGAAACAAACAGACATTAAAGAGTTTGCAACGACAATAAAATCCTCAAATGAAGAACTAAAACCCTAAATCTAGATGAAAGGTTTCTAATCACAAGGACCAAGCCTGATTAGTGTTCAACGAACCCTAAATTCCAGCAGCCAAGTTTGGCATGCATCCTGGAATTGAGGACATCTCGGTGGCCTCTTTTGTTAACTCCTAAAAGCCAGGATGTCCTCCATTTACGTTATTTTGCTATGTAGTTTCTACTTTTTGAATCAAAACGTCCACTTTTCAGTCTTAACTTACAAAATTAAGGAGTAGAGATTCCACAGTAAAGCTATCTATCATTAAATTTGCATTTTTGCTGCTGAAGCCACTTGCCATCTTGCTGTATTCCATTGATTACCAGAAAAAACAGATAAGAAGCTTCCACAAACCTTAAAGAAGAACCGCTACATCCAAAAAGTCTCCAGCCTATAAGCAAAGGTTTAAAAAAATCTTATCAGCCAGGTTTGCATAGTAGTAATATTAAAGCAACCAAAATGCTATTAATCTACAACTCTAACACCCCTAACCTTTTAAAATGTACTAAATATCCTCCCCTTCAAAATATCTGGTCTATACTTATGTGTATCTTGGAATTCTCAAAAGTTCATGGGCGTTGTGGCACATTCTCAGATTAACTATAAGCCAATATAAAACGCCTTCCAGGGAAAAGCAAAACCAAATATGTTGGATATGAATGTCGAACCATGCAGGCATGCTCAGTGTACACCTGGATATTGGGCTGACTATATGCTATGATGCAGTAACGTACTTGATGACTGTTACAGCAGTATGACCACCTTCAGGAAGACTATTTGACAGTTCTATCAACTAATTTTGCCAAATCACATGTGCTGAGACCACTCTTTGATTTAGTTTAGGATACTTGAATACGAAAAAAAAAAAACAGTTTGAAAAGATTTATGAAGGATGCAACTGGATACAGAAAATACATCTGGAAGCTGAGTTCTGCGGGTGTCCTCATATCATCTAGACCTCGTCTAGTAGCACTCACTGTTCCAACCTGGTAATAACTGAAAAAAATAAGAGACGAAGATCCACTATTAAACAGATTCTTGTGAAATATGGTGAAATGTTTATTAATAATTTCAACGTCCCATAGTTTCAGAACAAGGCTTGGAGAAGCTTACCAAATCAGTAAGCTCTCTCAAGGTCGCATCATACCAGGTGTAAATCTGAACCTCATCCTTGGGCTCCTTGCCTCTCACAAAAATTCTTGAATATCATGGTGCCCTCCAACCTAAAATACTCCAACTATTGAGGAAACAATAGAAGACGACACTGTAGAACCTTTCCGTTCTTTAAAATGCTAGTAGATGGTATATATATTATAAAACTTTATTCTAATGCTAAAATAGCCCTGAACCATAGCTAACAAAGAAAAAAGCACACCTCTTTACCTTAGACGTGTCCATTCCATAGTCGGTTTGAACGAAATGTGGAGAGCCTATTTGTGACGATTCTTGCATTCCGGATTCCTTACCTGCAGATTTGTATCATAGAAGGAAAACACAGAAGCATTTTTAAAAGCAAAGCACAAACACTATGCCTTGAAGTAACAGTGATAAGTCGTCCGGCAAATTCGTGGCAGGTCGTCTAACAGAAAACCCCGAGCAAAATCAGTGGCAAATCCTCCGATAGAAAAATATCCATAGCAAGCTCATCCCTGCAAGAAATGGTAGCCAGCTCCGAGACTCTTTAAATAAGAAACAAATCGAAGCTCAAGACGCAACTAGCAACAGCCTCTTCCAAATGAATGCGCATAAATTTTTGACCTAACTGTGATCACAAGGAAATAAAAAAAACTTAAAAGAAAAAGCCTAGGCCTATTTGCAAGCCGCAGTATGAGAACAGAAGCTCCTTTAAACACGAATCGGCCATAGGCGATCGGGCGACGTTCCCCAATAGGCACGATTCCTCTATTTTCTGAGCCGTGTATTAATTTAGATCAAAATCCATAGGTTTAGAACCAGGCCAGCCGTGTATTAATTTAGATCAAAATCCAAAGGTTTAGAACCAGGCCAGGTCAATTTTTAGGGCACGATTCCTCTATTTTTTTGAGCCGTGTATTAGTTTAGATCAAAATCCAAAGGTTTAGAACCAGGTCAGGTCAATTTTTAGGACACGTGGATAGGCTAGGCTTTCAAATAACTTAAGACCCGAGGTTGGGCTGTTGCACTAAAAAATAAAAAATAAACTAGCAGAAAAGCAAGCTTGAGATGAAGGATAGGGATATGGAAAAGTTAGTTTTGGTTTTGTAAAATGGTTCATGAGAATTTTTTTTTTTTTAATAAATCAAGTACTTACATAGTGCACACTAGAATGCATGAATAATTTGATTTTAGATTAATAGTGGACTTAGAAATTAACGCAT
>JAANSK020278203.1:0-11163 GCA_011763485.2 Isoetes engelmannii
AGAAAACAGAGTGAGTTCCTCCATGACGATGTGGAATAGGCATAAGTCTGCCATTCCTGCTTGCACACAGCCTTCTGAAAAACGGGTCGCCCCTACTGGGGCTCCCCGTTTTCCTGGAGGCTGTGTGCAAGCAGGAATGGCATCCCTATGCCCATTCCACATAACAACATTGCAACCTTATGTGAGCAAAAGCTCTTTGCATGGTCTTAGTACTGTCCTTCTCAAAATCGTCTAGAGACATTGAGCGTATTGATAAAGAAGTCTAAAAGCATGTATGGTTCTTTTTGTAGACATTTGCAAAGGATTTGATACAATCTCATGGGAAAATGTGCAACAAGCTTATTGTCCCAAGTGTTTTACATGCTACGATTGCCATATTATATGAGCATGTGGTGAGGGGATATGAGCATGTGGTGACATCCCCTCAGTGGATGAATATCATGACCAAATAATTGGCAACATTGACATAAAATAGGGATACTTGGAATCCATATTGATGACCTAGAAAAATGGATGAACAATTATAAGGATTACCATTAGCTTCTACATGCCCAAAGATAAAGTGCTATATCGCTGTTGCTTGTTCTTGATCAACATGAGCACTTAACTGTGAATATAGAAAACATTTTTATCTTTGCGAATAATACAATGGCATCTATTTCTACTTGTAAGCAGCAATATAGTAGTGAAGAGCTACAAGCATCTAGGATTAGCAGTCCCAGGTAACTATAGATGGAACATTACAATGCATGGATGGATGCAAAAAAGCATTGTTTTTAAATGTTGTAGAATTTATCTCTAACAATGGGCTAACATTCAACCATCCTATATTTATGTCATGTATGGGGCCTAAAGTTAGCAAGAAAGATATGTCTGTTGTAATTGACGGTATGGATCAAAAAGTAAAAACAACTCTACCTCATTTCCTGAATATTCCTAAAGATGTACTAGAGGAATGTTTTATGAAGGTCCACGTCGTAGGAGCAATGGTTTTCAAAGGAAGTCTTAAGTGCAAAGACTTTTTAACATATCCTAACTTACATGGTGACCCGAACTTCACAATTACAATTCTGAACAAGGCATTGTGTGAGGTAGAGCACTTACCGCCTGTGCTCTACGTACAACTTGACAACGCTACCAGGGAGAATAAAAATCAGTCTCTCTTTGCTTATTGTGCCATGCTAGTGGAGCTAAAGATCTTCAGGAAAGTGAAGCTTGGATATCTCCTTGTAAGCCGCATTCATGATCAAGTTGACCAGATATTCAACAGCTTTTCAGTGCGCATTCGAAGGAAGGTGGTCTTTTGCCTTCCCACTTTAGTTCAAATTATTGAAGACTCTTACACTCCTATCCAAGTAGTTGAGCTTCTGAAGGAGACTGCTGACTTTAGAGAATTCATTTTCTCCCGACGTGATATTAAAGAACAAGCTGCGAACCAGTTGAACAATTCCAATTTTCAACACCATATCAAATTTTACTTGAAGAATGGAGAAAGTTTTTTGCAAGGGATAAAGTACACCAGAACTAAAGACTGGAGTCCACCTGAAAGGTTGCACTTTATCAAACATGTTCCTGACAATAGCTTGATAGAATGTGCAGACTGGCAGAATACAAAATCATGGCCTATTTTACTTTTCTACCTCAATTTACCCCCTTTTTTTGACCAAAAAAGGAAAAAAAAGGAAAAAAAGAATACAAATAAATAAATGGAATTTCTGGCAAATATTTCTTCTGCTCTCGTTTCAATGATTTGCTCCAGTTTATTCTGCAATAGTGTTGGATATGTCTTTATAGTAGTATGTAGTATGTTGATTCCACCCTTCCAGGTGGTTACATTTATTATATGCATTGTCATTTGCTTATGTCTATGTACGCTTCCGCAACTAAATCAATCCCGAGGGAGAGGAGATAATGACATGTGTATAGCTCTTACATTGAATCTTATGCACCACCAAGAGTCTGATGTACGATAGATGGCCTCGTGTCGGCGACTCGTATGCTGACAGGAGGGAATCTCCCATTCATATACGATCAAAGCATCGTACGTGTAATGGACATAACAAAGACCAAATGATGTACGTGCTAATTGTTGACGAGATCGAAATTCAAGCTGGTACAATAAGTGAGCTTAAGATTATAATACAAAAGGAATACATAAATGTTACTGAGGTTGTTGTGAATCAAAGGGAGTGGATGACATCCTTAGTGCGTGAGAATGCAGAAGGGTTTCATCTTCCTAACATGTGCATATTGACAACATATTGAAAGGGGCAAGGATGAGGCAACATACATAGCTCAAATGTGAGGAGGGGATTGTCCTAACATGTACATATCCAAAGGGGCAAGGATGAGGCAAGATACATAGTTGGATGTGTCGAGGGGGTTATGAAGCAGTTGAGCCTCCTGCTTGGATAACAACAAATTTATGTCACTCTTGGCTTTCACATTTCAAGTAAGGATTCCTGGTGGCATGCCATTTGAAAGACTCATTTGGTTATATTGGATGGCCATAATAGTCATGTTGAATTGGAGGTCAATTTAACTACCAAATAGATGGGGATCCACTTTGTCGAGGAGGACATTAAAAGATTAAGAGAATTCGTATATCCTACAAGCCATTCAAGAGCGTCCCATTTGGCTTTCAAAGACCAATCAATGAGGAGGGCAAGAATGGGGGCATGTGGTTAAGAGTACACTTAGACTAATTCAAGAGAGGAATCCAGCTATTAATAGAAGATATGGTAGTTATGGTAGGAATACACATATTCTACAACATGTCACTATACAAGTCGAATCAGTTGACGTGTACAAGTGTAGAATCGCGTTCGACATATAGGACATGTTGGCATACATGTTGGAAGGTTGGTTAATACCTCACATTGGGGGGGGGGGGGCAGTTATTTCCTAACTTACCTTCCCTAGGCAAAGCAACCTACATTTGCCACGTGGACCTACGCTAGTGGCACCTTGCCACATGGAGTCATCCTATTGGTGCCACGTGGGTCAATGAGAATCTAGCCCCATGCCTAAACCCTAAGCCATACTTCTTTTGGAACCCTAACCGCTCAACCTGCCCCAAATTGCGCCTTAGGAAGTCTAGGTTCTCAATTTTCAACACCATATCAAATTTCACTTGAAGACTAGAGAAAGTTTTTGCAAGGGAAAAAGTACACCACAACTAAAGACTGGAATCCACATGAGGGGTTGCGCTTTATCAAACATGTTCCTGACAATAGCTTGGTAGGATGTGCAGAGCAACTTCCGCTAAAAAATCCAAAGGAGTCAAAACTGAAGAAAAGCACCCCAATGACATCCTTACAAGCCATCGAAAAAGGAATTTACTTGGGTTTAAGAATTTCATAGAAGAAGATAAATGTGGTAGAGAAATTTCTTTCTCGAGCAAAAGATCATCAATCAGAACCTAAGTTCAAGGCAGTCACATGAACCTTTTCAATGGCCTAACACCTTCCACTAATCCCACAATCAAGGAGGTCCAAGCAATGTTACATTAGCACTTTTATTAGAGGAAGAGGAGGACCGGGTCATGTACATCAGACCAAGACGCAAGAATGAGCCGTCTGGTAATATTATAAAAATTGCAATAGGTATGTTGATTGCTCTTCCAATTGAGGATGTGATGACAAAGGTCGACCTATAGCGATCTTGTTACGACAAAAGATGCAAAATATGGATAAGAGGGTTCGTAATCCAAAAATTACAGTACACATAAAGCTTAGAGGAAACACCATGGTGATTAATCGAAGATGAAAAGTTACCTTATTATATACATCACTATTATGTACAATGTAGAAGATAGCATCTAGGTGATTATTTAAATATTAAAGAACATTTATTTAAAATAATACACTTGTTTAAAATAATTGTACAATATAGATAGTAACATGAAAAGAATAACCAATGAAGCTCGGTAAAATTGCAATGGCGAGTGAAATAATCGCAAAGGTGATTGAAATAATTACAATGGCGATTGGAATAAGGTCAATATGTATTCGATTACCCTGTTTCTTCCTGATCATCTGATGGAGGGGACTCCTCAACAATATCTGGCGTCCCATCCTAATTTACAATCATCGCCAGTGCCGCCCTGTCGATTTGTTGTTGACCCAATTCCAGGCAAACATCTGTATCCATATCACTCTAGTAATTCTGTTTGGGATATCCTGTTCGTTATCACCACCATCTTCTAGAAGGCGTTCTTGAATTTTCCACAATACCTCACTGAATTCATTATGTACTTCGTGATCATGGGCCAGAGCACCAAGTATCACTCCGAATGGTCTGTGATGTATTATCTCACAGCGTTAGTGAATTCCTAGGAGTTGGTCTTGAAATCCCCATCATCATCGATGACGTCGTTCGGTAGTTGACTGCTTGATACTTGAAAGGGTTCACCTGACAACATTTCTACAACCATTTAGAGGCATGAAGTCATTTTCATTATGCGTCAAAGCTCACAAAATTAGCCATACCTCTTTGTATACGATCCACCCTGTCGGCATTAGTATAATCCCTTTTTAACTTTTCCAATGCCTCGGCATAATTTCCCCCCTCAAAAGCATCTATCACATCATCCAAGTTCTCGAGTATTACCATTCCCTTCATTGAGTCAATGTCTGGGGTTGTTTCTAAAGGTTTCCCCGTCGTCTCTCCTGTCGTCTTCTGTTTCTGGATCACCTTGTGCTAGCTTTTCTAGATACGTGAAGAGGCTTTGAAGAAACCTTATTTTCCTTTCATCATGTTCCAAAGCTACACTCTTAAATCGCTATCCATCGACATCCTATGATATTTCATTCTGGATGTGAACATTGTCCTCATGGTCTTATTATCTTTCTTGTCAGCCTCCTCGTCACTAGTTGGGTCCTTGGATGGCCACTCAGTCCTCTTTCCTGAATGATATGGCAAAGAGAAACACATATCTCTGTATAGGTAAAAGCTTCATCTCACTTCTATTAATGAAGATGTCGGTGACATAGTACTGGTGTTGCTTTACGCGCTCGAACCCAGGCTGCTCGTAAATGATGCCACTCCCTCAATTTGGGATTGGCTATAGAGGCAGTTGGCCAAGTGGCCAGGAAGAAGTAACATCAGTAGGTGATATATTTTAGCCGTGGTCATTGCTGAGATTCTTCCATACAAATCCAAGAATTGAGATACTATCCAATCGGCCTTGAAACCTCGCATGTCAATGCAGATCAGCTGAGCATGCTCGAGAACAGTGGTAGATGGAATACCAACATGTGTACAAATTTGGTCCTTGTTTCTCCATGTATGACGAAATTTATCATCTTGTGGCAGTAATCTCGTTAACACAGTCTAGCATCGCGAGGGGCAAAGTACCCAAAATACTCATATTATTGATATTCTGTTTAACGTAAGCAGTACCCATGCCTAGAATCTCTAGTAGACGTTGCTCTTTAAAAGCAGGATATGTCGCAAACATGTCCTGGAAGCTGAGATATTGCACTTCTGTGTTAGTATTGACATGGTGGAGGACCTCTGTCTCCATCAGAGTCAGCATCCTCAAATCCGCTGCTTATAGTCAAACCGGCCTATGTAATCTGTATTGGTCTTCAAATAAGATATGCCAGCAAGTATCTCATCCATCAAATGATCGACCTCAACATGTGACATGCCCCTCAGGAAACAAATGAAAGTCTTGTAAAAATAGTCCTTGGTAGGTCTTTCAAGGACATTGCCTTGGTCGTCGCGTAACTCTTTACCCACTTGCCCACCACTTCCAACACCTTAGCCTAGGTCGCTTCGGGGAGGAATATTCACTGCTTCTCATCTTTCAGCTCTTTCACTTTCAATATGGTCATCGCCACTTCATGGAATTCCTGCCATGACATAAAAGGGTTAGGAGGATTGCCATGGCAATCCTGCTGAATGAAACATAGCAAAATGATATTGATAGTTGCTCCGGGAAATCGTATGGCGATCGTCAGGAACTGACAAGTACGCAAGGCTAAAACTAATCTACTAACTTACCAGCCAGTTTTTAGATTTGCCCTACACAGATGAGCCGAATGGTTGATGCTGATTTCTCAATTGCCGAAGCTTCTCAATGAGAGGCACCCTGTACACTGTGTTGGAAATAATTTTATTGCACTTGATGGACAAGCACAGGTATTCCGTGTTATTCAAGTTGCCGTTCAAAATGCTTGCCCTTCTTCTTGCATATACCTTGGCAAATGCAGCTTGCTGTTCACTTGACTCGATCATGCTACAAAGGACTCGAGCAGGCAAAATAGAATGATTTTCAGATATGATGTAATATTTTCTACCCTGAAGTTCAGCAGGATCGCTCCATGTTATTTTTTGGCCCATGTCAGGATCAAACAGAACAAGATCCGTTGGCTTTAGAATGCCGTGAAGATAGCCTCTAAAAGACTTCATCAACGTCATCACATGCCCATTAGCTCTGCTTCTATGCGTCCTCTAGGGCGGAGCGGAGACGCAATCATATATGCTAATATCTATGAACCACGAGACACCCATCCAATAATACCTTTTATATTGCTTCAGTTTCAAAGATGTCGTGTTCGCCGCCCCTTTTTCATTGGCTGCGTTCAACTTCAGCTCCTCTGGCAAAGTCATTGACGCTAGGATGGGTATTGGTGCGACATAGACAACAACTTGCAATGAGCTTTCTGGGATATTGGGCTTGGGCCTAGTTCGCCCGATGATATTGAGCCTGACTCCTGAAGTTGGCTCCATTGGCGTAGAAGGAGATGTGGAGTCATCGTATTTCCTTTTCATGGAAAATTTTGTTGGTCCCCGCACTTTCTTTCAAAATGGATTTTATTCTAGAATTAGGCAACTGGCTCCTTGAATATTCAATGGACTTGCCTTTCGAACTCTCATGCAGGTCTTCAGGTAGTTTTCCCTTAGAAGATTCATGCGACATTGCCCTTGAAGAAGGGCTCACCCTTGAAGGAGACATATCTTTCGTGCTAACACTGGGTTCTCCATTCCTCACGAAGATTTCTCTGTTTATCTCCTTGCATCTTGCAGCCAGCCATGAGCTGTCCCATTCTTGTGGGCATCGTGTCATGCTTAAATGCCTGTATAGCACAACTTGGTGGTTTCTTGTCATTAATCATATACCTTTTGCATGCCTGAAATCCTCGGACAATGTCCATATTGCATTGCATTTCAGATCATCAGCTTCTAACGATTCATAAGATGGTAGTGGCCAGCCGTAACCTTTAGTGTTGTGGTTTTAGACTTACATGAACTTGCCATCATCATACATGGGTCATAATTCATCCAATGCATGATGTATTGCAAGAACTGGTGCTGGAAGACGTTTTCCACTAGGCATATGATAACGTCGTGAACCTTACCAGCACTACCCTGTATCATGGATATTATAATTCCTATTTGCTACCAATCTTATTCTTTCTTGGGGGCATTTTGAATAGACACAAGTCCTTGCATTTGTCCTCTTCTTTTTGGGGCAGAGCTTGCGCTATTTCTATATACACCACCTTCTATTAGGCGAGGGTGTGATAATTTTATGCAGCACGATGTGCTCGCAAAGTCCTTGAAATAACTCGCGCTCTGTGAGGATGAAAGATATAATTATAAGAAGGTGGACATTAAAGGCTTCGAGAGATCGCGGACGCGAATCTTTGAAGCAATGAAAAGAACAATGGTACATGTCATGCAAAGATTCTTGTTACATCAGGGTGCAAGGTTCCACTAGTTCAAACTTGAGTGGGGCCTCAAAATTCAACCCCAGTGATGCTCAAGCTTCTCCATCAATTGCAGCAGTAAGGAGTGGTGCGGAGATATTGCATACCATAATTACGTCTTACTACTGCTATGAATGGAGAGGCCTGAGCAACACTTTGGGTTGAATTTTGAGGACTTGCTCATGTTTGAAGTAGTGGAACATTGCATTTGAAAACTGTCACCTTTAGACAGGAAACATGATGTCCACTGCCTCAGCTCTGGCATCTCTTTGTGGAATGGAGCTTAGCAAGTAATAAAGTGGTATTGACACAGAGAGACGGCTGGAAAGCCCACTCCAACTAAGGAAACAACTAGAATTCCTAGTGTCCTCTATTGTGAACTCTGATAAAATGCAGCCTAGCAAATCAACATGTTAAGCCCTCAAGTTTATAGATGAACATAACAATGAAGAAACAACTAGTATGCTGCCAATGATTGCGATTGCAATCATTGGGAGCATGAAGAAACCAGTAAATTTTTACATACACACAAGACAAGCCAGTACATTAACAAATGAAAACAACAATGAAGAAATAACACACTCCCAACGATCGTGAAGGCGATCATTGGGAGGGTATATAAACAAATCAATTTACAAAAATGTTATATTTATCGATCATCTTGGTAGATAGAAGCCTTTAGAAGCTAGATAAGATTTTCATAATTTATATGCACTTTGTACGAACTCCTTTCTAGTCTGGTACATTGTCATGGCTTTAAGCTGAAAGTGAACCTCTAACAAGACATCTTGGTAGTCACAAACAGGAAGTGCCATCAATGTATTGAATAGTTGTTGCATCTTCACTTGCAGTCTATCGGCACGATCATAACAAAGGTCAGAGAGCTGGGCCCCTCGTAGCCGACATGTGAGTTGGTTGCATTCATCCAATATGCGTTGGAGGTCTCCAACAATCTTAATAGGAGAGCAGTCTGTGTCGTTAGTGCTTCAACCTGGTTAGTCCAGACAGACAACATGGGATGCAGTCCTGCGTGCCAGCGCCGGATCTGTGGATGAATCTAATAGAAGTTGCATATTATCCAAGATGCATTATCGCACAAGACTGAACACCTTCCTGCATTTTGCCCCCGCTCCATCCGACTTGCTCGAGGATGCAACATCTCCCGCATTTTCTATGCAAGGCATAGAAAAGCAGATTATTATATGCTACGATCCAGCAGCTCACAAACATTGCGGCTGCGATTGACAAGATGTCGGCTAGGTTAATCTAAAGGCCTGGTCTAGGCTTGTTGAAGTAGTAGAGATGCTAAACCTTTGACCCTCCATTGAAATGTAAGGACCAACTCCGATACAGAGAACAACCTTACAATACTGCATACCAGAGTTGCACATTATACTCCAAGGGAGGAGCAGAAGTTAAGCATCCTTATGGGCCTCAACATGCATAGAACGCAGACTGGCCTAACTCTGAGGCATCGCCAAGACGATCCTTGCATGTTGCACAAGTTCAGCATGACGACTCTCTTGGGTTGGAAAGGGCAACTAAGACACACTAGCTTTGCTCAAGAAGATCGTCTTTGCAATCTTCGAGAGTTTAAAAACATGAAATAAACTGTAAAATTAGCTCACCAACAAGCTGATGCAAAAAAAAGTAGGAAAACAAAATACCTTTTTGGGCTGTTTTTGCCAGCGCGCCATGGGGACCTTGACCTTGTGCACGATCTCGAAAACTGGAACTGCTAGGTGCTCGCGAAACTCGGAGGCGCTCACGAAACTCCTGGAGCGGCCCATAGAAATCACGGCAGAATATATAAGGTGAGATGCAGTTATTAATGGGGCGCCACATGTCAGTCACGGAATCCTCGGTAAGTGAGCCCGGCGCAAGTAATACGCATTAAAAAGATCAAACGCTGCTTTGTGACATATCATAAAAAGTACACGCCCATAACATATGGCTTGATGTGATGCCGCATTACTTCCTGCTGGGCGAAGATTTTCAGTTAAATACTGGCGTCCAGAAAACACAAAAATGCAATTCCCGAGTGAAGTACGCGATGCCACAAAATTTGAATTTGCTATGATTATCCCTTTTTGAATTATATCCATCATGACTTATTCAAACTAAATTCAAATATGCTTTTCCGAACAACCCCTGAGGCACGGGACAATCTAGTACTATCATATTTTATGGCAGATGAGTGACTAGCAAAGTTTAAATTCACACATGCGAGTGAGATTGATATTTTGCATTTCTTTCTTCATCAACTAGGTGTACAGGCACTTCATTGCGCTCAAGAAATCCGCCCAGGTGTCCACATGAATTATCAGCAGGCGCTCAAGAATTCCCTTGTCGCCCACAGGAACTATCTTCTATAAGATGCTCGTATTCTTCTAGGGTGATTGTTTGGTTGGTCATTTTGCAGGTGAGTTCAGGCCTTCTCAGTTGCTTGCCTTATGCTTAATTGTGCTGGATGTCTTGTTGTTTATTGACGTTGGCTGTCGCCTTGCTCTAAAACTTGTTTAGGTCTTGCATTAATATAGATAGTTCTCGGCTGCATTCCCCTCCCTTTTATGTATCTACGTGCTGCTAGATGGTATTATCCACTTCCACTTCTAGCGAATCTTCAACCGGCCAGACGAGCCATCATGGAGACCTAAACCCTAAACCCTTCGCAATAACTTATCTCTATGGAATAGGAATCTGTCCTTGAAGATCACATGCGCGATCTCCTTGAGCTGGGACGTATGACAATTGCGATCCACCAAACTAGTTAGATTAGATGAACACCTAGTGAGGTAGCTTTTCGATCTAAAGCTGAGCTTATTGTTGGTTGTGGGGCACAGCTTTGGTTGTAGGCAATTGCATCTGTGATCTTCTGAACCAGCAGAATTGATACATCTATAGAGATAATTGTACAATCAACCAAGTATTTAGCACAACCTACAACTACTTAAATAGATAATGAATGCAATGTACACATATGAGAACCTTTATATGCAATGGTCTAAATAATTCAATCTTAAACCATTGAAAACACTTGCTATAATAAGGCACTTCAGACTTCAATTAGACCAGAAATTGAATTGAACTTTCGGTTGTACACCCGGCAGCACAAGCATTATTCCATTGATCGAAACCTTCTGTAAGCCATCATGTCTGAATCGATGTCTTCCCTGTGCATTCTACTTGGTTTAAATTCAAGGATCCGGCTGCTAAGCCAGACCGACTGTTAGCAGCCATCTTTGGCTTCGACCCTATAGAGAATCGCATATATATCCACTAGTTTTGGTTATCTTCTGCTCAAATATCAACCATGGATAATAATAGTCTTGACTTTGTTAACCTTGCACCACCAACCTATATAGTGTAACTGTGACGCTCCCTGGCACTATACGATGCTCCCATCGTATACCGTCAGGAAAATTCCCCTTCCCAATGGCTGACA
>JAANSK020278214.1:0-11162 GCA_011763485.2 Isoetes engelmannii
ACAAAATCATAGCCAAAACCTTATTGAAAAGCGTACAAAAATACAAAAGGAACCCCCTGTTATTTTGCTAGATATTCTTCCCGCTGGGCAACCTGTTACCCCATCGAGAAGTCTTGATGTTGAGGACAACATCACTTTTAAGGTGGGGAGAATGTCACGTTCCCGTCTATTATACGCCTTGTATCGATACAAGTAATGTATAATATACGGCAAGTCATCACGAGACATCACCATACCCTATGGGGTACATTACGTTAACTTAAGTTATATTAACATTAGCTATGTTAATTCATTATTAATTAAAGGGGAAACCTAACCCTTGATTATTAATTAAGGGGGAAACCTAACCCTAAACCCTAATTTGAATTTAGAGCTTAATCTAATATAAAGAAATGCTAAAATATTATATTAGTTAATAATAACTAATTTAGAATTGACACTTGGCCTAAATCGAGTGGGTAAGGGATATTTACCAAATATAGACTTAATCAAGTTGGGGCTTCATCCCAATTTGCTCCAAATCGATTTGGGGGAGCTTGGAGGAGGAGGAGCAGCCATATTCACCAAGAAGATAGAGATCCTTCCAGCTAACGGTTCTAGCGAGGATATCAGTTAGTAGGCTAGATAGCTTGTATTTCTAGTTAGAATCTGGCCCTTGGTTGTCTAGATGGATGATTAGTTCTTATGTTTTGAGCAACTGAGGTTATGAATGGATTATTGGCAGTTCTTTGTTGCACCTCTTGTGCTTGTGGAATAAGGGAGGGTAGACACCTAAAAGAGCCTCTAGAATTGTAGTAGATGCTCCTAGCTAGAACCCCGTAAATCCCAATAAATGCGGCATGTGCATAGAGCCCACTGAGCTGTAGGTATTATGATGTGATTTAGCACCAGAAAATGGGCATAATGGAGAAGTGGGGATGGAGCCTTGCTGAGCACGGCTACTGGAGCCTCTACAGTGTGCTAGGCTTATAGTCGGTCACTGCGTGTGGGCTGGGTATGGGTCCGACACCTCCTGGGTCGCGGGTGTCATCCTGGGCTTGATAGGTGCTGGTGTAGGCCTAACCTATGGATTATGGGGGGTTAAGTCGGGTAAGGATAGTGCTGCGATGTCGTGGATGACGCGAGTATTATCTAGCACACCCATGGAATATTATGTCTTCGAAGGGATTCGTCCCATTCCTACCTCATCGGACCGGGGAAATGCAACCCAGAGTAGTCTCGTAGGGTGATTACATGAGATTACGTCTCTGAAAGGCTATAATAACACCATAACATGTCTCAGCTTATCTGCAAAGTATGCACAGGAGAGGCGGATGAAGTGGACTACTCTAGCAAATGTTCTATGCCAGCCAACGCCATTGTCACGATTCCGTCTGTTATTATCATGAGATCTTGATCGTCAGTCAACCCCAGTGAGTCTGATCCCAATGTAGAGCCTTCATTTATGATGCATTGTGAACGTTATTCGATGTATGTTGATGTTAGTATTGATGATGGATAGGCCACCCTTGAGGTGGCATATTATTTATATGTATTGTGGCTTGTGCAAACATGTATGTACGCTTCCGTCGTATAGGATATCCCAATGGAGGAATGGGGCCAATGACACCTTCGCATCCTTCACTCGGACACTTGAGCCATCACAAGTGGTCTGGGTTAGACGGAGGGCCCGACTCAGTAGTTGTGCTACTGAGGAGGGGAATTTCCCATACCTATACGATGGCAGCATCGTATAGGACCGGGAAGCGTCACAAGTCTCAGAATCTATGACCTATTTTATTAGGCTTTGTGACATACAAATTGTATAACAGATGAAAGCAACTGAAATCTTTACAAAATTATCTAAAAACAAAATACAAAAGCATTCAAATGATTACCTGGATACTTTTCTTTCTCTTTCCCCTTGCTTGTCTTGGTTCCTTCTCCTTCTTTTATTGTTCTATGGCAGTCTCCCTTTCCTTCTTACTCTCCTCCTTTTCTCTCAATTTTTCTTCTTTCAATTTTTTTTTTCCTCTGGCACTAATTTTCTTTGTGCAATGCTCTAATCTAGATATAGCATCTGCTTTAGTCACAAGCAGCGTATCTTTAATGTCCTTGGGCGCGAAAGTCTTCCTAGGTCTTGGCCTGGAAATAACAATACAGCTTGGTTGATCTTGCTCATTTGCAGGTGATCCAGCCTGCTCATTTGCAACAACTGCATCCACAACATCAGCAAGTTCATCCAATGGTGTATTATTGACATCATCCTGAAAAGTAAACTCCCGCCACCTAATTCTGGTACTACTTTGACTGGATTTAGAGGCCAAATTCCAGTTTTTTAAAACCCAGAAATAATGTTGGTAGAAGTTAGAGAATGCCTAAGAGCTTCAGCAAGAGCAGTCAATACTTCTTTTACTAGCTCAATAGTTCCCTTATGAATGCTATATTTATGTCTATCATTCCTAAATGCCTCCTTCAAAGGACAAAAGCAGGCTATGTCAAGGGGTTGCAGCATATGGCTTGTATGTGCAGGATGTTTCAAAATTTGAATGCCAAGAGATGATGCATACCCAATGGTCTCAACTTGCAAGTGCCTTCCATTACTATCTAATATAAGCAAATGAGGATTCTCAAGTGAAACACCACCAGGAACGTTAGCCTTAAAGTGATCAATCCAACTCCTAAACAAATCATTAGTTACCCAAGTCCTAGATTGCATAACCATTGCTGCATCTGGCTCTGCACCATCTAAATAATGTTCACGGGCTCTTTTCCCTTTCATGGTATAAAATGAAGGATAATAAAATGAAGGTGATTAAATATGGATAATAAATGCATCAAATTCTATCGAGAATCATATAGAGGCGAGAGGAACGGGTCGTTATGAAAATCTGCGAGCAATGCCAAGAGATCGTGCTAGACAATGGCTATCTGGGTAGATAGATGGTGTACGCACATATGAATGAGAGTGTTCGAGAGGTAGTGCGTGAGAGGGCGAGGCAATGATCAAGACAACTTCAAGCAAGGACAATAAACACATTTGGAGTTGGAGTGGATGAACATGCTCTGACCCAAAGTGTGCCACCGATCAGTGGAAGTGAGGTACCCGATGGGTTATCGATAATAGATAGAGAACACCCTGCAAATGTAGAAGTTGCAGCTGCATCATCTAGTTATGTTGACTTGCAAGCGGGTAGTGTGGATGACAAAGAACGCCCCGCAAAGGTAGAAGTTTTATGTCCATCATCTATCTATGTCGATGTGCAAGCGGGTAGTGTGGACGATGAAGATCATATCGGTGCGAGAAGAATGGGTCATTGTGAAAGTTTGCGAGCAATGGCAAGAGAGCGTGCCAGTCAACGGCTATCTGGACAGGTAGGAGAGTGTACAACGTATTGTACCAGAGGTAGATCATAGGAAGAGGAATCGACAAAAGGAGAGAAAACGATATGCAAATATGAATGAGGGTGCTCGAGAGCTAGTACGCGAGAGAGCAAGGCAGCGATCAAGACAGTTCCAATCAAAGACAATAAACAAATTTGAATTGCAATAGATGAAAATGCTCTCACTTAAAGTGTGCCATCGACTAGTAGAAGTGAGCTACCCGATGGGTCATCAATAATTGTGGCCGGGCAAACTACGTATAAAGCAGGGAGATATGCAAGAATAAGTGAGGAAGATAGGGAGGGAGTACCCCAAATGCGGAGGGAATGTTATGCAAATCTATCTACTAAAGAGAGGGATTGTGTACGTCTAATAGATGGAAAACGTCATGCAAGCATAGAAGATGCAGATACACCATCTAGTTATGCCGACGTGCAAGGGAGTAGTGTGGACAACCGACTCAACATTGAGTGTGGAGGCGCATTGGCAAGCTCGTGCACAACACATGAGAATGGCAATCAATCAAACATATATGATGTGCACATGGAATAAACATTGCATATATTGTCAGATTTTGTTGTTGAATGTCGAACAAAATGGCCTTCTCTACCGGATGCTTTGGTGAACTTATATGACATGTCAGATTTCAACATATTATGTAGAAAGATAAATAGACTATTTTGTTTTAGTGTGCTTGGAGTCGATAAAGGGTTTTCCAATTTGGATCATGGGTCGTACATATCACCGGTTGCTTCCAACTAGGGAGACAGGTGATCCCATACATTGGTATATATACGATGATTCGCAACATTATGCGCAAGGGGGTCTACAAAGGGTGCTATTCCAATGGACTGCAGCCATCGGGTCAATTCTACGATGGGAAGTATGAATATCCTTCCGACATATGCTACGAACGAGGGAATAATTGGGAGTGATAAAATAGCGAAAATCGCCGAGGTTAAGGACATGGCTGACATTGCATCCTGAGTTGCGGGGTTCTGAGCTCGAAATGAGGGTGAACTGACCTTCATGAACATTCTTAATCCCATGTATGAACCTTTGCAATATCCACTGCTCTTTCTGCATGGTACACCAGGGTGAGGTTCCAGGAATGAACACGGCCCCACGCAGTTACAATGGTATAGGTCAATGTTGTTGCACGAGGATAGATTCCTTCAACTAGGCCGTTTATGTGGAAAGTACCTGGTCGAGATGTATTCAAGGGTTGAGGACGCGCGGCTAAATTACTTTAGAACATCCGCCTTCCGAAATAGAAGAATTCAATATGATGAGGATTATTCTGAGCGAGAAAACGACGGACAAAATGACGTTATTTTGCCTTCATCGTTCTTGTGTTTCCAGAGGTGTTGTTCTGTGCAGGTTGCTGATGCGCTAGCACTTTCTAGGGCAAAGTGTCGTTTAACTCTACTTATTGTGATGACAATGAATACAAACTGGCCAGATATAAGGGATGCCCTTAGATCTCGGCAGAATGTGTCTGATAATCGTATGACTGTTGTGAGGTATTTTTACGGAAGGTTACAACGATTGAAAGAATTGTTGCATAAACTTTTTCAGCGAGTGTTGTATATAGTTACCGTAGTATACTTTCAAAAACGAGGCCTTCCACATGCCCACCTTGTGTTACATACTGAACAGACATATCAATAGAGTGTGTTGATGAGATTATATATGCAGAGTTACCAAGCGATCTGATTCTTCGGGGACAAGTTCAAAAATTTGTGATTCATAGACATCCTAACATATGTTCCCCGAACGGTAATCTTTGCTGGTACGATTATCCAAAGCTAGTTAATCCAACAATGCATCTTCACTCAAAAGGCTATGTCCAATACAGGAGAAGAAGTGCAGATGATATGTGGGTAGTTGCATACCATGCCTTCTGGGTGGCTTTTTCTTGTTGCTTTTGGCTATACGTTGGATTTCCATTGTTCGTATATTTTGATTTGGTGATGGGACTATGTCCCCCAGTCCTTGTTCCGGCTTACGCCTCCCTCTTTGTATTGGGTCCCATTGCCCATAACCCAAATGGGTTTTTGAGGATGTTAAAAATCTTATCTTATCTTATCTTATCTCTTCTCTATGGCTATATATATAAGGAATTTGATACTGTAAAATTCCAAATAACTCGGGAAAGGCAAAGCACGTAGGGAGTTGTCATCACATCATAGCCAACAGCGAACTCAAACTGTACGAGATGCATACCTGAATGGTGATAATACAAACCACGATGTAGCTCAAGGCTCTGACCACGCATCACAAGTGTATACTCCTAGAGCAAATCATGGATGAGATACATGAGTACTTGAAGGCACGCTATATTTCGGCCATGGAGGCGTCTTGGAGAATAATGTCGTACGATATAACAAACAAATCGCCTGCTATTAAGTGCCTACCTCTGCATCTGTTGCAATCGAATACGAAGTCGTTATTAGATCGATACTTCTTGCGTCCTCTATATCATGTATTCGATACACTTATGTATATCAAATACTATGAACAATATACGTTGACAGTGAATATTCCATCATTATCATTTGAAGCTGAGTCTTACATAGAACAGGAGCGAGAAGGATGTCCATGAAATATCGTGAGAAAAAGGACGAGACAACCATTAGTTTGTAGGATACAATTATTGTTACCCAAGGTCGGGAAGGCATTTTACTTATAACAGATTCTATTGCATCGTCCGGCAAGGATGTGGGTTGAATTAAATATGGTTAATGATCAATCCTATGAAACATATCAGTAGGCTGAAGCTGAGGGTTTACGCGCAACTACTTTTCCTTTTTGTCATGCTATTACTCGACCAAGGACCAGCGACCGATTTATGTATGAAGTTTCAGATGCCTATGAGCCTTGACTTACAGTTGCATGCAGGCGGGCGAACAACACATTCTATGCTCCAAATCCCTGTGGTTGAAAACAATGTCGGGATTTATTCAATGTTAGAACATGATTCAGGAGCAACGTATCTCATCATTGAAGCCAAGTTCATTATTTGGGATGAGTTTCCAATGGCCAACAAGGCCATTCTAGAAATCGTGAACCATGCCCTCCAACAATTGTGTGGAAACAACCTTCCGTTTGGTGGAAAACATTTTATAGCTGCTGGTGATTTCAGGCAAGTTGCGCCTGTAGTTAAGGGAGGGGGAGGATTGCGGCATTCAATGCATCCATAAAATGATCACCATTGTGGAGAGTATTCCATGTATTAAAGCTGCATCAGCCAATATGAAATGTAGGGGATCCAGAACTCATGCATTTTGTTGACAACATTGTGGAGAATTGGGAACAAACCACGATTCCCTTGGATTTATTCAACATAACTACCAACATCGCAGATACGGCTGACTTCCTTTATCGGTCGAAGATCCTTCGCAACCTGGTGGAATGTGATGCGTGAATTTTCCTTGATCCAATCAACAAGTGGAATGTGATGCGTGAATTTCCCCCGTTCCAATCAACAAGCACGTCGACGATTTCAATGCTCGTATATTGAACATAGTCCCTAACCAGGATAAGGCATATTACAGTCATGATCATATTACCGAAAAACATGAACTTATCCATGACCATCCATACGCAACTTCAAATTTCTTAAACAATTTCACGCACTCTAGGATTCCTAACTATGAACTTAAGCTTAAAGTGGGTGCAGTATGCCATATGATGAAGCGATTAGACATGGAGAAGGGCCTTGTGAAGAATGCTAGGGTTGTGATTGAATCAATGCATTCGATGTTTATAATGGTAAGCCTCTTGGGTGATCCAGAAGGGAACATATACATTTCTATCAACCAAAAAATCGTCCGCGGGCCTATTAATAGGCGCCAATTACCACTCCAGCTCTCATATTCAACCATTTAATAGCTGCCAAGGCCTGACATTGGATCGAGTGATTATTAATCTAAGCACGAATGTCTTTGCACATAATCAAATGTTTACGGCCTTCACTTGTGTGCGAAATATTGGCGGAGCATTATACAACATATTCTGTTGTTGGATTCCTCTTTCACTGATTTTGTACCTCGTAGTACCTCTCAGAAGAGGGCCATGTTCCAAATGCTCACAGCTTTTTTAAATGCCTCTTTAATAAAAGAAGGGTATTTGATACTGCATGCGCAACTGATCTACTGCACCCAGTTGGGGTGTATTTGCATTAAAAAATTTCGCCCTCTGCAATTTCCACAACATTGCAAAGAGCAAGTTCAGCTTCTCAATGGAAGCATAATTGGAACCATTATTCGTCATTTGAAAACTCTTGATCAGAGGGTGATATTATGCTATACATATTCCTCCGATTGAAGCATAATTGGAACCATCATTCATCATTGAAGAAATCATCGGCCAGAGAGTCATATTAAGCTATACATGACATCCATGAACTGTGCCAATAATTTAGCATCTGGGCTCCAATAAAGCAAGCGTCCATTTAGGACAAGCCCCAGAAATTGGGGGTACAGCAATGTCTTGCCAGTAGCTCTAGCTAGCATACAGTGAGCAAAAGACACTGCCTGATTAGTATAAAAGGATACATGTGAAATACAGTGGATCTTTTACCAGTACAATTGAACCATATCCTGAGTCGAAAGCATGATCCCAAAAGAGGTGCATTGTAAAAGGGAGCATTTGTACATAATTCCATGCCAGATAACATGGTTCATCTGAGTGTTGTTACAGGCTTTTATGTCATAACAGCTACAGCCTCTCGAACTACTGGGGCTGCTGTCTTTAAGGCTGAAAAAATGACATTGTTAGAAAATATGTTTAGAAAGCATATAATATAATAAAAGTTCAATGGGAGATTACATTTATTTGCAGATTTAGCAGCTAATGTAGCGGCTTCAGCAGCAGCTTCAGCAGCTTCTGCCTCTGCTTCTGCAGCCTCTGCTTCCCGTGCTGCCTGCTCTGCAGCTGCAGCAGCTGCTTCTGCATCAGCCACAGCTTGGGCCGCTGCTTTAGCTGCCTCTTCTGCTGTTTTTAGTTTAAAATGATCGATGTCTGTACTTAAGGGGGCAGCTCCCTTCATCTTTTTTGCATAATCGCCAAAATATCTAGGAGAATACCTCCCATCTGCAGTGTCTTGTCGTCTGAATCTTGGACCTTTCGTTAATTTCCCGTCAAAGGAAAAATCCTTTTCCTTTATCTTATAGCATTTACCTACCTGCAATGACTTATTCATGTCAGAGCAAAAAAGAAAGTCCATAGCCACCTATGTGATCATTACCTTTGTTAGCTTCCCTTGAGATGACATTGTCTTGAGTTTGAGTGCAAGGAGCTTATGAAATTTAGGAGGTACACGTTGTTGTTGATCCTGGAAAACAAAACAATAAACCTCTTCTTCTTATAACATGGCTTACATTTTGATGAACAAATGTATCCAAAAGCAAAAAAAGAACCTCAATATAGCTAGCAACGTCTGCCACACTAGAGCCATCGGGATCATCCAATGCTGAAATTGCTTCTAAGACAAGATCGTCATACCTACAGCAATAACACAGATAATTTATTGCAGGCAGAGAACATCCTGACTAAACTCATAAATCATTAGTCTGTCATACTTTACATATCAACTGCTATTAGTTACCTAAAATGCAAGTATTCATTGTCAAGCATAAGACTCACGCATAAACAACTAACCTAAGCTAGTTCAAAAATATTTAAGCATTACTGAAGACCATATTCATACAGCATCATGATACCAATTCCATTAATTTCACAAGTTTTTCTGTGCGGGAACAAGCTCCTCTGCAACTGCATCAAGCATGTCCATGGCAAGAAAAACCCATCATACTTACTTTGCACCCAATGGTTTTCTTTGGGCCAGAATGCCAGCTTCTCCTCCCATGGCAAGTGGAGTTGCATCAATCAGGTCGTCACCAACAGAAGAAGTCAGCAACATCAGAGCACCATCATCTTCAAATTCTTCATCTTCATCATCCTCGTCTTCATCGTCTTCAAGCTTGCCTTTCAAAAGACGCCTCCCTCTTTTCACAACTGTTTTTGGACCTCTTGAATTCGTTTGTCCAGATGTGCTTAAGTTCCGCCATTTATCCTGCTCGTTTCAATAGCCACATTGTATAGAAAAGCCAAGAACGGATCAACAAAGATTCATGTCGTATCTACACAAAAAAAGGATTGTTTGCGCGGGTATTAATAAGCCAACTTTGCAGAACATGACGGTGAAATGAATTTGGGAATCTATGAGCAGCACTAGTTAGATTACCCACGCAGCAAATGATGTGAAGATTATGCACGTTTGAAACCACAGAAATTTGTTTCTTTTGGAACTAACAAGTAGTATTTGCTAGTCTTAAAAGCTGCTAATTAGGTCAAATGGATGAAAAAGTAAGGATTGGGTTCCAAAAACATCTGTTTTAAAGAAATTAAGCTTCAACATGGGAAACTATTGACCTTCAAATCGACGTTGGAACGAGATATAAGTGTGGGACCAAAGGTGGCATCTCTTTGAATAGCACGCCATTTTCCAGGCCCATATTTTTCAACTCCAGCACGTAATGCAGACTCCTCTTCAGGAGTCCATTTCTGTTTAGGAGCTCCAACCCTAACACCCCGCATTCGCGACCGCTTGCTATCGTCCTCTCTATCTTCTTCTTCTCTAGTTCCGTCTATTCAACAAGAAAATCAATCATACAACACGAAAATCAAGGGTATCCGGCCCACCCAACAACACAAAAACTTCAGCGATCATCAACCTGAATCATGGTCCCCCATTTTCTGCTACAGCAAGTTATATGTCGAGATCTGAAAGCTCTGCGCTGCAAAAATCCATCTCCGTTGTTTTCTTCAGCTGCCATTGAACTCCGGTAAGAAAGGAAAATGTCGCCATAGCTAGATTTGGTACCGGAGAAGCGGACATTCGTTTCCCCCCCAAGCATTTTAGGGCAAGTTCTCTCGTGACCCAGTTTAGGGCTCCTTTACACTAGTACCTTATCACTTTTTCTTTCTCTGTTATACTGGCCACGTCGGCTACTCTTCAAGATTCTCTCTTCGTCATCTGCCACCTCGGACACGAAAATAACGTGGGCATTTTTTCACGGTCAGGATAACCCTATCTCGTTCTTGATGTGGCTTTCATTTGACCATTGAATTATCTAACGTTTAAATTACTATGTATCCTAAACAGCGGCTAACCTAAACAACGGCTAGCAACAGCGCGCGGCTTGGTTCGGGAAATACCGAGGAAACTTTGTAACCTACCGTCCAAATCTGAAAATTCACAGTACAATTTTGAAATAGCAGGAAAATTTCCTGTTAAAAATATCAATTTTTCTGTTTATTTCCGGTAGGAATGGAATGTGGGTATGTAGCTCGTAGGCTGGGCTAGATCTAGCAGGAAATGTGCCGATTGTGCCTAAAAAGTTTCTCGAACCAAGGCGCGCGGACAGCAGTAGCGAACAGTAGCAGCGAATACCCAGCATCGACTCGGACTCCATCAGCACTTTTGGCCATCCCGTTGTGCAGCATCGTCCCGGACTCCATCAGCGCTTTTGTCCATCCCGTTGTGCAGCATCGTCCCGGACTCTATCAGTAGCTTTTGTGCAGCTAAGCCAACATCCAGGTACTTTGTGAGTGTACTGGTTTGTGGCTAGAGTAGAAAGGGACCGGGCCCGGAAACGGGCGCGGTCTGTACTGGTCCAGGCCACACCTGAAGCTGTACATCAGGACCTACTTTTTCGACTACAAGAATTGGAGATGCGATTGCCAGATCAGGAAGCTATCAATGGTTTCTGGAAGCAGGTTGAATTTAAGGG
>JAANSK020278225.1:0-11160 GCA_011763485.2 Isoetes engelmannii
ATTAAATGTTATAATTTTTTACTTTAAAATTCATCCACCATGGTGCAAAAAGAAAGGAAAAAACAGGGGCTACTCATGTTCATAATAGCCTCCCCCCATTATTATGTGGGCAAATGGCCCGGGGGAGGCCATTATGCCCTACTCGGCCTGACTCGCCCTAACGGGCTCACCAGGGCCTTACAGGGCGTAATGGCCTCCCCCGGGCCATTACCCGTCCCTTAATAATTGATGCCTACCTCTTATAGAGGGTTTCATTGCGTTAATAGTTTAAAGACCTAACCTTGTTTTAAAATATCCTTTTTTTTATTCTAATGTTCACAAACTAATACTAACTTGGCTTAGATATCTATTAATTTGGCATATTTTGATTTTCTTTCTCTTTCTCTTGCTCCCCATAGCAACTTTCCTGAGCATCACCATATCAATGACCTTATATATCTTGAAGCTTCTTTGCTTGTGCTCCAGTAAAGAGTGGGCCTACCATTTTTTCCATCCAGTGAATTTGTCCATGTATGGAGTTCTCGGTGCCTAGGTGTCCTTGCTATCCAGTTGCCTAATAGGGAGTTCAACAGGAATATGAGCATTGCATGTCGAATTAGTAGGGGTTCAGACCCTTCTTCTTAAGTAAAGCAGTTGTTTATTTCATAAATGGTTCTGAGAATTTTTGCGGTATGCATGCAGTGGATAACGGGGCCGTTGGCTTGATATTCAAGAAGAGCATCATCAATTAAGGTAATGTTTTCCATATTGATCTGTGCTTTCGTTTTTTTAATCAATTTCAAGTTATGCTTGTCAATTGTTTCAATTGGAGAAGTTAGAGGTAAAAAGTTTATTTCAAGGGCAAAAAGGATTTTGTTTGTTTACATCGATACTGCAATTTCTATTCGACTAAAAAAGTTAGATGTTGTGATAATTTGATGCAATTGAATTGTAACTATGTTGCCTAAATTGCAAATCTGATTACATTGGATACTCAATATACCATCACGCTAGTTCAGACATCAGTAAAGGTATCGGACTTTGCAGAATAAACTTCGAGTTGTAATATTATGATGCATAATGCATGTCTTCACTTTCTAATATGCTTTTTAAAGCTGCCGTATAATTTAAAACATCATGGTTCCAGAATCTAGCGCATCTGGCATTCGAAGGCGTACCAAACATTCAAATCCTTCAATCCATGTTGAATCTTCAAAGGGGCGGTGCCTAAGACCGTCAAGTCATATTGAATTTGCAGAACTTGGACCTGATTTGACTATTGATCATTATCATCGGGGGCATGTCGACTCGGTCATATTCGCCACCACAAGGAATGACTTTGAACATGTGCAGAAGGCTTTCTTGGCATGAGCATTAGGGGTAAAGTCCCCAGTGCCCTATCAGATATTGTTGCAGGAAACATGTTTTCTCCCCCTCCAAAGAGCAGCGATGTGCCACCACTTCCTATACTTTCAGAAGGTAGTTTGCATGGGGGATGCACGCCTACCTAGTGTGGCCTTAGCAGTCGCAATGGGTCCACAATGCCTGCTGGAAGGACAAGCAGTGGCTCTCCCAATGGCATGTCCAGGCACATAGGTGCATGCAGGTCCGCACAAAGAAGGAGGAAAAGGAATAGAAAACATATCTGGATGCTTGTTTCCTTAGCAAGTTGTGGGACGCCGAGGCTCTGGCACATGTCGAGATGGCACACTACAGGCCGCAGGTAAATCCCACACTCGCAAGGGGCCCACACCAGTACCTGCACACCCCTCTGTCCATGAAAAAGCATAGGCTGATAGCCTCCATTCAGGTGGGCATCTCGCCTCCGTATTGGAACGGGACGACGGACACGTATCCTCAGCTAGTAGTGTCTCAGCAGTTGCTGCGTCTTCTGTTGAGCACAAACTCAGATCTCTTGGATCATATCTTTAGGAAGTCATAGAACGAACTCGATTCTACCCTTCTAGGTCATGATGGCATCTTGCTGTACAGTATACTAGAATGCTTATTGCTGCCAAGAGTTTTTCCTCGAAAACCCTTTGGGGTAGAGTTTTTTCATCCTGGCCGCAATACATTTGCTATTTTCTCTTTGTTTGGATCCCCTAGGCCAATTGGTCTCTGTGGACGATAAAATACATTCTACTCTATTCTATTATCACCATCACTATCATCAGTCCACCACCATCACCACTACCACCACAATCATTATCACCATGCTCAGCAATAACATCTACAAAGGAATATCTCACATCCAGCATTCCATCTGATATGGTCTTTGGGGTGTGGGATAAAGCCTGAAAATGTTGGGGCCCATTGGATAACAATTTCCTTGAAGGATCCGCCCTTTTTGGATAGTTGTTTAAGGCTACTGGAGGTAGTCCTTATCAATTTGGCATCAGAGCCAAGGTTCAATTCCTCGTGGCAACATTGGTGTGTTCCACATGCTTGAGGGCAAGCATCTCCAGGAGGGGGACAATTCCTCGTGGCAACATTGGTGTGTTCCACATGCTTGAGGGCAAGCATCTCCAGGAAGGGGAGGAATTGATATGGTCTATGGGGTATGGGATAAAGCCTGGAAAGGTTGGGACCCATTGGATAACAATTTTCTTGAAGGATCGGCCCTTTTTGGGTAGTTGGTTAAGGCAACTGGAGGTAGTCCTTATCACCATTTGATCCAAATAGAAGGGTAAATATATGGCACTTCTTTAAATAGCCAAGGCTATACCTCCCTTTTTTGTATTAGAGAAGAAATCAATTCAACAATTAGAATCCCACCAATATGGAAGAAATAGCATAAGCAGTATTTCTAGTTCATCAAGGAGCATGGAATCATCTAGTTGGCAAAGGGAGGACTTTATTGTCATGCGGCATCACATATATGTTATCGCCTGAGAAGTAACATCCATGGATAGCTCATGAAGCTCGTCAGCGCCTTGATGAACGAATACGTGCAACTGCACTTTTACGTAGCAGGTTGGTATACTTTTGTAGAAGAATGCATTTTATTTTTTTTGTGTTTTTCTTTAACTTATTTTGGCTTGTGTATAGAAATGCAGGCAGTTCTCTTCCCACGCTTTGCACAATACAACTTCAATGCATTATTTGTAGATGAAGATACTTCATTTTGGATGGATGATGAAGAATGGAAAACGAACATGACACATTGGTTGGCTGCCCAGGCTCCTATACTTGAAGAGCCTTGGTCAGGAAGTGTTTGATATCAAAGTCACACTGTACATAAGATGATAAAATCTTCAATAAATGAGTTAACATAGGAAGTTTATGGGCAAAATGGTTCCAAACTGAGTAAGCTAGAGCAAGCTAATTGCTCGGTTTGTCTTGATACATTTGTTCCTGGACAACATGATATTTGTTTACCTTATAAGCATAGGATCATCTAGGGTGCTTGAAACCTTGGCTAGAGAACCATATTGAATGTCCATACTCTCGAGCAAAAATTCTACATGTAGATAATAACATCAATTCTTCCTTGAAGCATAAATTTTTTCTTTTCCTCTATGCCCCTCCACAAAGGCAACCCTTAGTGCGACAACACCTTATTCCCTTTTCTGCTTTTCTCGCCCCCCCTCTCTCTCTCTCTCTCTCTCTCTCTCTCTCTCTCTCTCTCTCTCTCTCTCTCCGTGCCCCTTTTTCACGTGCATTTTTGCCCCTCACTTTCCTCCTTCCTCTTCCTTTTACTTTTCTGTTTCCCTTTAAGAGAACAAAGCGAGACCATTATGGTGGTGGGAAGTCGTGCAATAAATCTCGGCCTTCGGATGCAATCGAAAGATCTCAGCAGTCTAAATTAGGGTTTGATACTTATCCAATAATTTTATAATAGAAAGATTGCATGTTTGGATTAGAGGTATGGACAGCTAAAAGTTATAACCATTGGGAAGTGTTTTGAAAATCAATGTCAGCGCATGCACACTCTAGACATATGCATTAATCTGTCTCACAAAGTATGGCTACTAAATCATATAAAAACCATAAAGAAAAGCGTACAATAATACCCAAAAAAAAAGTGCTTGCGCACTATAGGTTGCCCTTAAATATATTGAATCTAAGTGGACTTTCTCGATCTAAGTTAATAGTTGCTACAAAATGAACCCTCTCGCTCATTGCTAGATAAAGACATCAAGAGCAACACTGGTTTCAGACACAAAAAAACCTCCTATGATTTGAAGCAAGAACATTTACATGCATCGCAACTTCTGCAAAGCAGGACTTGATGTTCCAAGTAAATATCCTATTTTTCGCTGCGAAGCCAGACATGGTGTAAGATGAAGCCTGAAGATGCAAGCCTGACTGCAAAGTCAGATATAGTGTAAGATGGTCGCAACAACATCTTCAAGTGTAAAGCATTCTCGATATTATGGAGCAGACTAAGCTAGAGATGCAGCCCCCCCCCCCGCTATGTATAAGCGCTTTGGTTGTTGTAGCTTCTGCACTCCGGTTGCCCATTGCAAGCGCAAAAGCTTTGGTATAGCTTAGGCAAATATAGACGAATGTCGTTTTCAAGCTATTGGATGATGCGATTTCACGCTAATGAAACCCAAACGCTGATCAACGGCCGACACCCCTACCTCTATCACTGTCTATCCCAGTTGGACAAACCATATCAACCATCCAACCACGGCTCAAGGTCCATCTCGGCCATCCAACCCAAAATCCCCACCATTGACCCATCAAGGAAAGGGTTTGCCCTTCGGGCAACCCAAAAACTATTATTGTGCTACATATGCATTTACATTTATTAGATTTTGCGTTTCTAGATATTTTTTTAGAGCAAATTGTAAAAATACCCCTATTTTTTTGTAAAATTGTGAAAATGCTCATGTTTTAGGGGTATTTTTGGTAAAATAACTATAACTTGTTTCTGATGATCCATATAGGAATGTCTCCTTCAGATGAATCAGAGGAGAATGATATCTTCCCATCAAAGCTAAAATCATCTGAATCGGAGCCGGGAATCACCAGTTATATTAAACCTTAGACACAAATAAATTCCGGACTCCGATTCAGATGATTTTAGTTTTGATGAGAATGTATCATCCTCAACTATAATTTATCCTATTTAGATCATCAAAAAAAGTTATGGTCATTTTATCAAAAAATACCCCTAAACCATAGGCATTTTCACAATTTTGCAAAAAATTAGGGGCATTTTTAAAATTTACCCTATTTTACTTTTGGGAAAAACTGTGAAATACCCTTATGTTGTGCTAAAATTGTCCAAACGCCCCTCGCTTTCGGGGTATTTGTATGAAAATAAACACAGTTTTTTTGCGATGATCCAAACGAAAATTTGTTCTTCAGATGCATTGTCGACTAAGATGAGATCTTTCCATCAAAGTCAAGATCATTAGAATTGGAATTGGAGTTCGAAATTTTAAGTTATGGTATTCGAAATCCCTCCTAAATTCTTACAAATTTTGTGTGTGTTAAAAATGACATAATTTATGATTTGGAACTCCGATTATGGTGATCTTAGGTTTGATGAAAAGATCTCATCCTTCTCTACAATCCATCTAAATAACACGTTCTCGTTTGGATTATTGCAAGAAAGTAGTTGTTATTTCAATAAAAATACACATAAAATGAGGGGCGTTTGGACAGTTTTGCAAAACATGATATCACAGTTTTTCCATTTTTTATTTTTTATCTTCGTGCCCGGTTCGAGCAGATATTTCCGCCCGTTTCAAAGTAGGGTAGAATTATTTCGTTTTCTTTCGTTACTTTCTGTCTAGGTTAGAGGAGATGGAGATGGAGGGGGAGGAAGAGCAAGTCTTGGACCTTACCTCTTCCCAGCTGCATGACCTCTCCGATGTTAATATTCCGCAGGGAATTGTGGAACTAGATCTCACTGCGAATCGCCTTTCAAAGCTGGATGATCGTTTTGCCAATCTCTCTAATCTTCAGAAGATTAGCTTGCGCCAGAATCTATTCACAGATGAAGCCCTTCAACCATTGTCTAAATGGTGTGCCTTATTTGGTCTCCAGGTCAGTATTTTTCCTACCATTTTAGACCCTTGTTTCATCCTGTTAATTTCCTACCTTAATGGTTCCTCTGCATTGTTCAAAAGCTATAGTGGAAAGGTCAAATATGACATATTGAACTTAATCTGTTCTGTTTTCTCTTATTTTTTATGCTATTATTATATGCAGGAACTAGTGCTACGAGATAATAAACTTACTAGAATACCCAACATTGATGGTTTTACAAGTCTCGTTGTATTTGATGTGTCCTTCAACGAGATTACATCATTGGTAGGCATGCATAAAGTATCATCCAAATTACGGGAACTGTATGTTTCAAAGAACGAAGTCTCTAAGATTGAAGAAGTGAGTCATTTTCATGACTTGCAGATATTGGAGCTTGGTTCAAATAAAATCCGAGTGAGTTTCTTACTCAAAGATAGTTTCAATTATATGTTGCCTACATGCTTACATGAGTTTTAAATTTAAATCCGAATTTTTGTGCTGGTTGGTTGTACAATGACCTGATGGATGACAGGTTACCAAGGTTAGGTGATGGAAGGCTTAGAAGATCTTACAAAATTGCAGGAGTTATGGCTTGGCCGCAATCGCATAAAAGCTGTGAATGTCCATGGATTGTGTAATCTGGTGAAGATCAGTTTACAAAGCAATCGTCTAACATCAATGCTTGGTTTTCAGGTAAACAAGTAGTTGCAGCGTTGCAACTATTTAAGATGCTTACAAGCTGTCATCTTGTTTACTTTAGGAATGTGTGAAGCTTGAGGAGCTTTATCTAAGTCATAATGCAATCTCGCACATGGAGGGACTTTCAGAGCTTATGAATCTGCGTGTATTGGATGTATCGTCTAATAGACTTACATCCATTAGTGATATAAGTAAACTTGCGAGGCAATTTTCAACTCTTCCTTCCAGTATTTTTATTACCTTACTGAAGCATTAAATCTGTTTGGGTTGAATGTTCAGACTCGAAGATCTTTGGCTCAATGACAATTTGATACCTACTTTAGAAGGGATAGACCAAGCACTATGTGGTTGTAAGGAGTCACTTTTAACCATTTATCTTGAGCGGAATCCTTGTGTATGTATTATACATTAAATTTTTTCTGAAGCATGCACCTTTCTATTTTCTAAGTTTTTATATTTGGATGCAGGCATCTGACCCAACCTACAAGGACAAGCTTAGATCTGCTCTTCCTAACCTCCAACAGATTGATTCCAATGTACTCTGAAGTGTGAGACACACTTTTTGCTCTCTTTAAAACCAGCAAGAGATTAATTGTTGCTGTTCTTATTTGTTGGTTTTTCATTTCACTGTGTTAGAGTTGAGTGATTATTTTATTATCTGTATATATTAATATGTATGTTCTAATTTGGTCTATTTCCGTAGATTTGCCTGTGTATCATATGAACTGCTTTCAAAGATTATCAAAGTATGCAACAGTCTTTTCTGATGTTAAAGCATTTATATGTACAAGGGAACTGAAAATTTCAGTATTTAGAGGAATTCCTTTAGTTGACGGTTCTTCAAGATGGCTTTAGAAGCCCACCTGTTCCAAGCTATAAAAATTCAGAAAGGTTATTAGGCCTTTTGATATGCAAGATAGCGTGCATCTAGGTGTCATTCACTTAAATGGGTATTCATGTAATATATATGCATTGTCGTACTTCTTTAACTTTTAAGTATTCTGAAAATAATCAACACATTGTAACTTTTAAGTATTCCTAAATATACTCAACAAACTTACCAAAATGCCCTTTTGGTAAAATGACGTTTTAGTACATTTTGCAAAAATATAGGGGCATTTTGATTATTTTATTTTTATTTAAATGGGCATTGTCGTACTTTATAACTTTTAAGTATTCTTAAAATAATCAACAAATAACTTTTAAGTATACTTAAAAATACTCGACAAATTTCCAACGAGGAGGGCAGCTTAAAGCATATACATGCTGAGCAAACCTTAACCAAAGGCATATGATACTTTTATGGCATCAATAAGGGCTTGTTAAGTTCTAGAACTTCTGGAGGAGTTGAAAAATTGGCCAGGGACGTTTAGTGAAATGAAAATATAAGAGCTCTTGGAGTTGGAATCAAACACCACATGTATATAGTCATATGTTTAGTTCGATGCGTTTTACATTGCTCCCTCCTTTAATCCATGGATTAAGTAAAAAGTTAATAGAATGCCTCTGTTTACTCTAGTATAACCTATTTAAAAAAGCTTTATATACTGCCATGCACATTTGTCTTTATCGGTTCATTTACCGTTTTAAATTTGGTTTGAATTGTATCTGTTTGGAATAGAGTAAAAGACATCCTTAAAGACACGGGATTTCAACTTGTCTCTTTTTGGTGGCATTTTTGCCGCAAGTTATGTTACAGAGTTTCTTAAGGTTTGCCTTCCCCTAGATTATATTAGATTTTCACAACACTATCTGAAAGCGCCCTCCAAATCTTTGTCAATTCCTCAACATTCCATCAAAATTCCCCAAGATTCTTGAAGATCTCCCTAGATTCTCTAAAGATTCTCCATGTCCTCTCCGATTCTTCAAGATCCCATTGGATTCCATTAATATTCTCTTAGATTCTCTAAAATTCCCGTAGATACCCTCAAGATAATTTGACTTCCTTTTGCATGTAACCACTCTTTTGAAAACTCTCGAGGAGTCGGTGCCAGAAGCTACATAGTGTTCAAAATCCCTTAAGACTTTCTTAGATTCCATAAGTTCGATTTTATTCCACAAGATTCCATTAGATTCTCCAATATCTATCAAGATTCCTCAAGCTCTAAAGCTTCGCATACAATTGGTCTCAATACCCTACTTGGAGTTTGTGAATATAGAATATATAAATGAAGGTGTGAAGATAGTTGGACTCCAGCCACCTGTTAAACACATCATCGCAACCTGTTAATTTCACATACACGGACTCAACAACGCTAAAAGTTTGTGAACATCTTATATTTAGTAATCTCTAAGGACTAAAACCAAGATCTCATGCATTCCTGACTTGTTCTTAATTGATGTTCATTTAATGTGCACATATTTGAAACTTTTTGTAAGCTCTTGTTCCAAGGAAATTACTTGTTTTTCCCTATGAAACTATCAAGAAACAGCACAGGTCAAATTTACTTGAAAAAAGAAATATCTATTGAGCACATTAACAAATCATGTAGGGCATAAGCATGCTACACCCTACCACAAAAAGTACCAATAAAGGACCATAAAACTACCTAAAAGAGTACCTGACACTAGGTATTGGGTACTTGTGTAACATGCTTACGACTTGGAAAAGGCATGTGAAAGTTTCCATGTGATTGCGTTGTGATAAACATATCAAAAAGTGCACTTGGAATACCAAGACTATTATCAAGTAGAGAAAACTTCCAAACAGGAGCGATGGACGTAGAGCATTTACAATGACCATCTCAACATGGTTATGTGCTATAGTTAGAGACACTCATCTTGAATTATAGATACTCATGCTTCTTGAAACTAACCTATTGAAGGTTTTCTTGCGTACATCATGTGTCGTGAGAATGTCGATGATTCGACACCGTTGGATCGCCATTGTAGAGAGAGATGAGACTATTTATATGCAACATTGGTCCTTTTTATCTTTATCGGCCAAGTCCAATGGGGAGCCAACCAGCCGAGCAAAAAAACACGACACCACCAGTCTTCTCACAACAGTGTACATGTGCCTCCCTTTCATCTTCATCAACCCAGTTCCTCTTGAGCGCTTCACCGTGCTCATCATACTAGGCCTCCTGATCCTATTGTCTGCCATCTCCCATCGTCACTCTCATGTGACATGTATGTCTTTTTTACTTTAATACCTATTGTTTATTCTGCTTCTTGATGCACTTTTTTGATAGCTGTTTTTGTAGTTCAAATTCTCGCTTTTTTTTTTTGTTGTTGTTTTTTTTATGGATGTTCTGCTCTATTTTCATTGAGCTACCATTGTAAGCGGTTTTCTGTCATCTAGAGTATGAACATGTTTTTTTTTTCATTAAAGGCTTCAAGATTTAGGTTTTTTCTTTTGGGCTATCGTAGGTTCTCCTCTAGATAGGTCTTTGATCTATGTTTTTTGTTTTGGATTAAAGTTCATTTTTTGGTTTTGAGTTAAGTTGTTGCCGCTATTTTCCTTTTCCTTGCAACAACCACATATGTTTTGTATCCTGGGTTTTATTATTGTTTCTACAATTATCTCTTTAAGTTCTTATTATAAGCCTTGCTCTGATCCGTTCCCCCCCTTCTCTATTTGTATCTAGTTTTCTGGTATTGGGCTTTTTCTCCCTTATCTCTCGCTCCTATACTTGCATCCTTACTAGGATTGACCCTCTGATCATCCATCACTTTAACTTATCCTCCTATTTTTATCCCTTTACCCAGTCCTAGCTATGAATCCGGTATATTTCCTTCACCATTCGGCTCTGGATTTATCCAATACCGTTTTTGTTTTGTTCAAGTCTACATCCATTCAGTTTAATATAAGATTTTGTTTTCCCATACAACAGAATTTCACTTCTACTATTATATTCTTTTATTAAAATAATCCGCAGTTGTTTTTGCATTATATGCTTTGCTGACATGCTGGTTAGGTTGCATGGTTTTCATTTTGCAAATGAAGGTTCAAGTCCGTGATGGCACACTGATTAGGTTGCATGGTTTTCACTTTGCAGATGGACGTTCAAGTCTATGATGACACACATTTTAAAACTGCCTTTCCTGCATCAATTCTTGATACCTTACTTATGCTATCGATCCAATCAATTGGATCCAATCCATTGGATCGACATTCTCAGGAGGAGGAGCATGCATTGTTTGCATGAAATGCATGCATTTTGTAGACCTCTCATGTAGGGAGATTTTGGGCCTCTGATCCAATCCATTGGATCCAATCCATTGGATCGACATTCTCAGGAGGAGGAGCATGCATTTTGTAGACCTCTCGTGTAGGGAGATTTTGGGCCTCTGGTTTAGCTTCTTATAGCATGAGCCTTCTTCAGATCCTCAAATCGGCGTCTTTCTTCATCCTCATCTCAGCAGTTCCTCTCTCTCTCTCTCTCTCTCTCTCTCTCTCTCTCTCTCTGTTGATTGTGTTGGAGAACCTCTGAGATATGGCCACCACCAAAAGACAAACCAGAAAGGACAAACCAATCGATGGAGGGCCCTCTA
>JAANSK020278236.1:0-11160 GCA_011763485.2 Isoetes engelmannii
AGACGAGACTGGCAACGCTGCCTGTTGCAGGGTAGCGATTTGCCTCAAGTGAGTTAAGCATGGAAGTGAATTGCTGGACTTCTTCTTTTAGAACCTGAGACCCCGCCTCTGCAAAGCCAGGCAAAACAGTGCCCAAAACCATTATTAGAACAAGTGCTTTCCATGCAATGCTATCAGTATCCATTTTTAGCTCACAATCACACGGCCACAATAACAGAGACAAATACAAAGACAAGGATACTCATTTGAAAGAAATATGATTCTATTTATAATGTCAAGGTAGGATAACTAAAGGTGATAATGGTTAAAATACATGCATGGTACTATGTGTACAAACTTCACTCATTTAATGGGTCTTTGATTCGCAACTTCAGTCAGATGAGACCGTGCAAAGTGTCATAAGCATGATAAAGACATCCTTTTAGAGATGAAACAGATGTTACTGTATATATAGGGCAATTGCAATTTATTAGTTTGCATTATTGATGATGGAAAGTTGTTAATGCTAGGTGGCATTGGATTAAACGGAGTGAGACACAACACGAATCTCTCAATCTATGTTAAATGTCTAACATGATGTAACACTACAACTCATTCCTGCATTAGAAGGACTTTGATGGTCAACAAATAATTGACTAGAGCCATCCCCCATTCATCAAGAAGAACAAGTTGTGTTACTATACATATGAGACCCTGCAACATGTCATAAAACATAAGTCTATCACAAACATGTCAATTAAGTAACGAGAATGACGATAAACATCATAAATGATTTGGTTTAGAGATCAAATGGATGTTATTGTACATATAGGGCAATTGCAATTTATTGTGTTGTATTGTAATTCTTGTTATAAAGTATAAAAAAAATTCTACGAGCATACCCCACAAACGAGGATCGCTATCTACGATCCAAATCACAATCACCATGTTGCTTGTAATGTAAAGCTTCTAAACTTGGCAAACTGGATCAAGTAACGTGGATTGGCCTTGCTCTATGTCTTGATACTATTTGGCGAATTAATGTTGTTTATGTTGATGGATGGATTATGCTGCCCTTCGAGGTAGTCTTATATGTTTATACGTATGTGCTTACGTTTGCTTATGCTTCCGCTATATAGGAACCCGTTGAGGAGGGGTAAACGACACCTTCGTTACTCAGCTCACAGTCTTGTCCATTCCAGGACTTGAGTTTGACGACGGGCCCATTCGATGGTTAGGCCATCCAATGGGGAATTCTCGACAAGGTATACGATGGGGCATCGTATATGAAGCAGGGAGCGTCATATGAGATAACTCCAATGTCCGATAACTTCATGCATATGGTGGATCTTTTCGCACAATCAGGACATCTACAAAGCCAGAGAAGTTTCTTGAACTTGCATTTTGTGTCCTAATCAAACATGGACATGCTTGCTCAATGCCTCTTGCAATGCATATGGAGAAGCAGGCTAGTTCCTATGGGGTTTCTATACAACCACAAAACCTTGATCTTTCCATGTTAATAAGCATCTATGCAAATGCTGGTAGATATCCTGAAAGTTTCTTGTATGTGAAAGAAAATATTAGGATTAAACGATACTCTGAAGATAAATCATGCAAAGTCTTGGCCATGACCTGATTGAAAATACCTCAGTCGTGTTGAGGTCATATGAGGAATTCTGGTAAGAAAGGAAGCAACATTGTGGGCTGCTATAAGTTGCAGGTTGCTTCTTAAGAATATCCATGTGCGAATGTTACAGGGAAAAATATTGCATAGTACGTGACAGTTGTCACCACCAAAGTAGAATCATTTTAGGATGTGCTGAATGGGACTGGATGTTGCGTTTCCCATTAAGGTGGTGTTTTTTATTCCATCTTGTCTGATATAATCCGTGTGAAGCTAAAAGACAACTAAAATGAAAAGCACATGGAGCTAAAAGAAAGCAAGCAAACAGAGCGATAAGAGCAAATAAATCTTGTTATTACAATTATGTAGTAGTGGATCTAAACTGTTATTGTAGTTTGCATTGTTAGATACCTCATATCATGGCAATTGTAATTCTTAATTAGAACTCATTGATAAAATAAACCCGATGAGCCACTCAACAAAAACAACTACCAAAGATTCAACTTGAATCTGGCACTATGATTTTACCACATTCAATCAAGTTTACGCCCCCACTATGCAATTCCTTAGTTTGTTATGCATATCCTAATTAGAGAACTTTTCTAAGAAAAAGATATTGTGTAGTCCCTTTTTAACCACATTACACATGAACTGAATTGAATTAACTTCTATCACCTATGGGGCCCAATACAAGAGGCAAGGAGCCCATGTACTTGTTTGTGATCAAGAATGCCATTTCATAGAACAAGAGGATCATGAATGTCTAAATCAATATGCTTTTCTAACCCTTTTGCTTGTGCTATTTTGAAGTCCAAATCTCTCTAAACAAGCATTTAAACTCCAAACCTGCCCTACTGCTAATTTTGAGTAATTTTGGGCTTGGTGGCACCTCTTTATGCTCTGCCACAAACACCAAAATTTCAACCCCCTTGTGGTGTCGGCATTTCCCATATGAAATCGGTAATGTCGGGGTTGCATTACCGGTTTCTCGTAGAAAATCATTCACCCGCTAGCACATATAGCACATATAGCACATACATCTTAGGTGAACAAAAAGAAACATTCATACTTATGTACATATAATATGGGATGACAATAGAAGTGTTGTCACATATCAAAATTGCAGTTAAACCCTAGTTTGATATGTTAAAGATTGGAAACCGCTCTGCCTTAAATTTGAGGTCAAACATCCTAGAAAAGGACACCTTCATTTTACAACCCCCGTGTTCAACGTTGGCACAGATCCAAACTACACAATCTGCAAATCAAGGGCTGAGATACGTGCTACTAGGTTTGTATACGCCAAATATTTCAGATTATCTTTGTCTTGCTCAAAATATTATCTGGCAATAAGACCATCAATACGCTTCTTTATGAGTTGGAAATTCGGCTACAATTTACCAAGTACAATACAATATGGACATGTTAGAAACCAAAGTAGACGTGTGCTTAAAACATTGACCAACAACGAGAAATTGTTACCTTAAACATTCGAGCAAGTTGCTCAAAGCATTCCAGAGCTAATTGCTGGTATGATAATATTTTGCGGCTTTTCATAATATGGATAATTGATGCATCAATAGCAGAACGTCTATCCGTATAAGTGTCTTAAATCATCTGCTTTTTTTCATTCACTGTGGGGAGAGGTATCTGCACTTTACAGGTAACAGTTTAAAAAAATTGGCACATGATGCATCTACACTATCTAAATTAAACTTTAATTGGTCTCGGCTTGCCAGTAAACTTTGTATTGAATCCGAAGATATCATTTTGGCCGACAGAGTGGGTATTTGGCTCCTTATTCAAGATCTTGTATTTTGAGCATGACAAAGAGTGTAGCGATCGAACCATAACCTCATCAGAGAGATCCAATTGTCTGAGGTTCTTTGATGCATTAAAAAGGAGGGGCGCTGCAGCCTACAGTACACACGTTTAGAGAATTAAAACTAGAATTACATACAAACAAGAAAATATCTATCTGTTAGAGTTGTTTGCATGTATACAACATCAACAGCAAAGAATGTCATCTACCTGGTAGGTTCCAACAACAAGCTATCGAAGTAATTATATTGTCTAGAATGAGACCATTTCAAATGGTAAAACAAGTCTGGATGACTCGTAGCTCGGCCAGAACCCAGCTGTTAACACTGTCAACCCCCCAAAATACATACGCCAAGACGGCACCCGCGCATATCGAGTCCCCAAGACGATTATCAGTCTACACTTGAGACCCAAGGGTGTCAGACCCATACCTGGCCCACACGCAGCGACCGATTATAAGTCTAGCACACTGTAGGGGCCCCAGTAGCCGCGCTCAGTAAGGCCCCTCCCCCACTTCACCATTATGCCCATTTTATGGTGCTCAATCACAACATAACACCTACAGCCTGATGGGCACTATGCACATGTCACATTTATTGGGATTTATAGGGTTTTAACTAGGAACATCTATAAATCTAGTAAGCTTTAATATCTCTACCCACCCTTTATCCCACAAACACAAGAAGTGCAGCAAAGAACTACCGTAGAACAACAGTTCTAATCATATCTAATCATAAGGAATACATGACTTGGTGTTCCTTAGTCAGAATGGTTTAGAGTTAATGAGTCAAGAACCCTTAACACTACAATAAAAGAGGCAATTTAGCTTAGCTCTGGTTGTTAAGCTAGGATTATTCAAGGACCAACCTGATCCTTGGCCTAAATCGCCACTATGCAACCCTGACATGGCCGATCTTCCTCAAGAACGAAGGCGCTCAGGTTGCGCCTAATACAACATTGGTCCTACTCGAGCTTCCGACGCTCGAATGACCTGGCACTCCTCGAATCGTTCTCTATAAGCTCGTGAACCTATGGTGGCCCTTGAACCTAAGGGTTTTAGGGTTGAGGGCATTTTCTTAAATAGCCTCAAAGATAGAGTCAAGCTATGTGATTGGCACGTGTGGCGTTAATCGAGTCTTGCCACTTGACAAGTGGATCCCTATGTTACCTTTGTAATAAATGCTTTAACTAAGTGCATTTATGATGCGGGTAACTAACTAACTAAATGGCCCCGCACACTTAACATGTGAATACAACATGTTGAGTTAGTTGCCCCCTAAAGGGAATATGTTATGTACATTACATAACATACTTAAGCACAATTGGTGGCATTATAATCTTAGTTTCAATCACCAATTGTTTAATGGTTGCATGTGCTATTGATGGTATTATATTGTCAGTATTATATTCAAATTGCATAATGGCTGCCATCCAAATCTTAGAATTGTACATTTCACTAGGTGACATGTACCGTGATGTGGCAGTATATTACACATATTCATAATGTATATAATAATATACTGGAATGTCACAGGGGGGCTAGTGCTATCACCTACGACTTGGTAGGACTTGGAATGGGTACAAAAAGCCTTTCTATCGTGAGCACTTGTAGCCTAGTCCACGGTTCCATATCAATTTCTTCTACAAGAGACTGGGTTTCTACCTCTTCAAAAAGTTGCTTTGGAACGTCACATCATATACCGTCAACACGTGGTAAGCATGAGAGACTCGCACCTTCCAAACCTCGCGTACACAATGGCCATGGGTCCACAATACCATAAAGCCTGTTGGAAGGAGAAACGAGCCATCTAGTTCTCCAGATCAAATGTGCAGGAACGGGGGTGCATATAGATGCATAACAATAAGGATCATAGTATCTGAACACATGTTTCCTAAGTAAGCTCTGGGATAACAATGCTTTGGAGATGGTAAAGACATCAGAGTACGATAGATAGATCAACCCTACGCTTGCCAGGGTCCACAACAGTACATGTTAACACATTTACCCATGAAAAAGCATAGCATGATTGCGTCCATTCACACATGAGCACACCATCTCAGAATTGAGATATGCAGATGGGCCTAAACAGAACAAAGCAATATGATATGCCAATGCTGCCAGCTAGGACTTATTGAAGTGAGTGCCACACTCTTCAGAATTGCCCGGCATTTGCACCTATCATGGGCATGATATGACAGGTTGGTTACATCTGACCAACTGCCAAGGAGGGTGCATATTTGTAGTGCTTAAATAATATCTGATATTTTTAGGGGTTTTTTATTAGTATTTGGTACGTATATGCAAGCAGGAAATAAACAAGAGTGGCTTAGTTGCGCAAAAAATACACTAAGGGGTATAAAATATGTATAAAAATATGTAACAAAGTTGAATATGGGTAGAGAATACGAAAGGGGTGTTTCGTTGGAACAATGGTAAATAAGGGGTTTTTTCCTGACCCCATCTTCACAGATGGCATATCTAATATACATATAGGTGAATTCCCCGGGCCTACATCCAACTGTACTTTATACTGTCCCCGAACATCGTCTTCGTGTGCCTTCGATTTTTCTCGTCAGCCTCCAGATCACCTGTGCAATCCCAGGCAGGCATTGTGTACTTCTTTCCTGGATGAGATGGCAAAGAGAAACGTAACGATGGATTTTATAGCATGACTCTCAAGGACATCAATGGGCCATGAAGCCTTAATGGTAGTAGTCGACAAAATGTCCAAGGGTGCATTTCTTGCCATGTTGCACCGCTGACATAAACCATCACACTGCCTTGCTATTCACAAAGAAAATCTTAAGATTGCATGGAATACCTGGAGTGATTTTGTCAAATAGGGATTCTAAGTTCATATGCCTTTTGGCAAGACTTTTTCGACATGATCGGAACGAAGTTGTGCACGAGTACAACATATCACCCATAAACTGATGGCCAAACGGAGCGCACCAACCTGATCCTATAAGACATATTGGGAAAATATATTTGAAATAAACAATGGAAGAAGAAGAAGAGTTTTCTAACGTCACGCCACTAGGCAACGTTCAACAGAACATGTGACCACACACCACACTACATTTCTCGGTGGGCTCTTCCCCCAACTGCTTTACATTGCGTCTGTGGGTTTTTGAGACCCAAGAGTTCAAAGTGCGATTCTAGGCGGCCTCAAAATCGGGACCTCATATTGCTAGAACTAGTGTGTTGCCACTAGACCAGACGGCCAGACGCCTAGACCCGACGCCCGGACTCGAGACCTCATATTGCTAGAAGTGGGCGGACTACATCCACTTGGATGCAAGTGTTGTAGCAAGTCCTACACAATATGTTCCATGATAAAATAGAGATAATATAATGGAAAAGTACATCAACCAAACTCAATTATACATGAAGAATTTACGCACCAAATGCAGAAGGCACAAGTTATGTAGTTGCTATAAGAAAATGTATCATTTCCATGATAGAACTATACGTGGAAGTCACCAGAATAGAGTTGCTTCTTCAAATGCTAGATTCAAAGACTATTAAACGAGAGCTAATATTTTGTTGTACATAAGATAGTTTTTCGCATGCATTTTTAGTACCTCCTTCATCTTCGCATGCATTTTTATTGCCTCCTTCATCCAGTGGATTATAGCTAGTGTTGTTTCCGTATGGGTACGGTACCTTTCAAGTACTTAGCGTACCGTACCAGAGGTAGGGTACGTACGGAATACAAAATGCAATGTTTTTGTTTCAAATTCTGGTAGTTTTGAACACAAGTACGGTAAGTATTTTAAAGGTATAGTACATATTTTATAGGTATTTTCTTGGTACTGTAGGTATTTTATAAGTATTATATAGATACTGTAAGTATTTTATAACTACAGTAACAACACTTTTTATCGTATTCCTTTTTTTCTCAGTACGTTAAAAACTCATAGGTACATTACGAGGTATGATACTTTAAATACTTATTGTACCATATAGATATGGTTAAGTAACAACACTGGCAGAAATAGACCTTGATCGTGACTTTGAAATGGAAGCCTGCCTGTGCCAATATAGACAAGCGTATATGGAGTCCGAGATCATGGTGGCAAAAAACAATGGTATCTCGCCATCCAATATCAACTAAATGGTATATTCGGCAAAACAAGTGGTATATTCGACAAAAAAGTGGTATATTTGGCGCGGTGATGGCAAAAATCTTTGGTGGGATCATTCTTGCTACTCCATGGGCAGCTTGATCTGCTTCAAAAAGCCTTCCAATTGCTTTCTCTGCCCCTTTGACGCTGGAGTTATGAAGAGAGGAAGAGATTTGAGCTCAGATAGAGCCGGATTGATCAAGAAATGACCCAAAGTAGTTGGTTTTGGGCTTGAAACTGCGCAGTCCTATTTGAATGATAGCAGAGTCTAGATCTACCATGATCTTGAACTCCATATACAGTCGTCCTTGCCAACATGAGATGAGGAACCATCCTCATCTGGTCTACATCATCCAAGGTTTCTAAGGACTTGCATTGGAAAGTGATGGTTGCATTCTATTTTCTAGCATTGTGTATCCTTATACCTCTTCTTAAGTGAGGTGTCAACACACATATTGTTGCAGTTCTTTTAAATCTGCGTTTTACCGATGATACCACCAAGCTTATTGTCACTTTGTCTTGGTGCCTTTACAATGTTCTAACTCAAATGTTATTTGAATTATTAAATTTAACAAGTATTACTAGTAAAACCATTTAGGTATCTCTAAATGCAAGTATACACACACTTGTGCGTATAAAATTAAAGTCAAGGCTAACAAATATACTAGTGAATGCATTTGGACCAGCCTATGTGTTAGAAATTTTACTTTGTTTTTAGCATCTTTTACATATCATGTCCATTGGTTGTCCATTTATAGGATGTTGAAAGGGTGGCGAAATTTAAGGGGCTCGCAATCTTTAGCAGCTTTCAACAACATCAACAAATATCAAAATTGAGCTTACTCACAAATAAGCTCCAAGATACAACTTTCATTCTCCTCTACTCCTTGCATTTTTGCTACCACGTGTAACTAATATTAATTCAAATTTCGTATATCCAACATAAAGGAATTAAATTTATAACCAGGAGCCTAATAATACCTTTGACAACCAACTTGGGGAACGGATAACTCAGCAAAAGCATGGATACACCAAACAAGTCCTTAGAAAATAATTACAAATACCACCAATTTTGTCAAGCTAGCCGGGTATAACATGATAGCCCTCAAGAGCAAGAGCCTCAACAACAACCTTTTATATGTCTGATAATGCCTTCCTGGTGAGAAAACAAAAAATGCCATATGGAAAGCATCATTCATACAACTAATATTGAACACTTGATGCTGTAAGTAATCGAAATGCTAGTATTATATACGAAAAGATGGAAGAAGCAACCTCAACACTCCCATTCGCCAAAGATCATATCTAATAATTTTCTATGTTGAAGCCAAACTGTTGTTTGGGCTGTCGTCACTAGAAAATTAGAGTTTTTAAGTGGATCTCAAAACTTTTTAGCCTCCAAAATGCAAAAAGATTAGGCCCAGGTCACATGGAAAAATATAAAAAAGTTTTCCGCTGCTGCGAAAAAAGCCAGAAATTATAACCGTTAGATTTGTAGTTATACCTAGAATATGCCTCAAGATGCCAAAACTGACCCTCTCCTTAACAAAGTGCATCTTAATAGGGGGCAATCCAAAAAGCCTAAAGCTCACGTGTTCTGATGTACGTATCAAGCCTCTTACATTATCATTTTGCAATGGTTTAAATTGACTATATTGCACTCAAACCCATATATTTTCATGTGTATTTTGATACGTATTTTCATCTATGCGGGGTGTGATGTATAAAATCCTCACACCTTGGTGTGGCATAATTATGTGAATATGTTACAATTCTAAGCTATGGCCATAACACACCGAACCATAAGGAGGATATTAAAAGAACTTCTAGTAAGACCCAATAATCACAAGGCTAGGAAAAGAACCTTTGATGAATATTTGTGGTGTTGGTTTGAATTGAAAAGAACATTCGATGAATCTTTTTTACGAGGTGGATTAATTTTAAAAGAATATAATAGAATAGAATGAAGTTTTTATCGTCCACGGAGGCCAATTGGCCTAGGGGACCTGTACAAAACAAACAGCAAGCGTATTACGGCTCGGATGAAAAAATCCACTTGGGGAAAAACCGTGGCGGCAATGCGCTTGCTGGTATACAAAACAATTGGGATCCTCACAAGGAAGTGGGACAAAGCCGATGTCGTTCGTCAAGAATCTCCTAAAGATAGGACCCCAGAGTTCCTACCGCTTTAGTGTTGAGCAGGAGATGGAGTGCCTGCCCAAGTATCACTAACTGCGGATACCGTGCTCTAATCTGCTCATAAGAGGGGGCAGGTTTGCAGAGCATGGCACTCGTCCTCAAGGACCCCTTGGTGGCAGCACTGACAAGTCCTATCCGCCCGCGCTTCCCTTGCCCATCGCCCAGTTTCAATGCGGAGGTGGTGTCCTCCCGTTCGGATGGAGGCGATCAACCTACGCTTTTTCATGGAGAGGGGGGTGAGCAGGTACTACTGGGCCCCCCCACTTGAGTGTGGGATTCACTTGCTCTCTATAATGCCCGAGCTTGACTTGTGTCAGGGCCTCAGCATCCCAGAACTTGCCAAGGAAGCAGGTGTCGAGGTAGGCTTTCGGCTCATCATGGTCCTTCTTCGTGTGGACCCGTATGCACCTGTGCACCTGGACCTGCCGTTGGGATAACCAATATGCCTGCTTGTCTTTCCAGCAGGTTTTAAGGCATTGCGTGCCCATTGCCACCGCCAAGGCTGCTCTTGGTAGCCGGTCTTCATCCATTCGGGCTACCTTTTGGAAATATAGCAGGTGGCGACATATGGCTGCTCTCTGGAGGGGAAAGAAACATGTCTCCTAAAGCAGGAGCTGATATGGCACCGTCTGTTTTACCCCGAGGGTGCATGCTAAAAAAGCTTTCTGCACCCGTTCGAGATCTCCCCAGGTGGTGGTGGAAATGACCGGGCCCCAAACTTCTACTCCATATAGGAGAACTGGCTCTACCAGAGCCCTGAAGAGGCGTGTCTGGTGCTCCCAGGCGTACAACTCGGCCTGTTAACTACTATTCTGCATGGCGTGCAAGGCCTTTCAGCCTGCGGCCACCCGCAGTCGGATGCAGCTATCCCAATGCATGGTGGTAGTGAACTCTATGCCCAAATACTTATATGTGGCAGCGGCCTCCACTGGAACGGGAGGAAATGCACAAAAGGTATAGCGAGGTGGTTCTACACCAATAAGGCGTCTCCAGATTGCACATCCACAAACCAAGTCACACGATGGGTTGCCCTGTGAGGGTTCAAGAAACATTGTTGAAGTGACTACTTAAACATTTTGTACTGAAAGATAAACCATACTATCTTGTCAACACTCCCAGTTAACCATCGGTTCACTTCAAGAACCTAAGTTCAGAATAGAATAGAATAGAATAGAATAGAATAGAATAGAGAAAAACTTGAAAACAGAAAAATCCTGATTTTTACAGGTACATTAGCTCTAAACCATATCTCCACTATCCAAATCTGTAATGGGCCTGCCGGATTAACCCTCCAGGTAACTCGAGATCCCATCTATACTTGCATGACTACATGACAACTTGCATAGACATAAGCTGAATGATGTAATGCTAATAAATGAATCATGGTAAAGAATTGAATCTTTAAT
>JAANSK020278247.1:0-11160 GCA_011763485.2 Isoetes engelmannii
TAAAAGTATATCGAGAGCGATATACACTAAATTTAAAAAAAATAAACAAAAAAATAGTATATATCGAGAGCGATATACACCCTTTTTTTTCCGGGTGGCAGCGTCCGGCAATTTAAATTTTTTTTTACGCGTATATCGACACCGATATATGCCGTATATCGAAAGCGATATACGCCGTATATCGAGAGCGATATATGACGTATATCGCTCGCGATATATAGTATATCGCTCTCGTGGTCGGCATCTTTGCATTCGGGAGTAGATAGTAGCACCGGAACTGGTTGCTTGGGTTTTGGACAGGGCACCCTTGGGCATGGGGGTAATGCTTGGTGTAGTGAAGGAGATAAGTAGGTGTGAGGAAGGGGAATGCTCATGCCATGCCATATCCCCATACCATGTCATGGGGCAGGCTATGGCATGGGGCTACGCACAGGGCCGCGTTGAGAACATGCAGATGGATGGTGCCGATGAAAATAAAGTGCGTTGGAATGGGGTAGGAATATCTTAAGCCATTGTAGGTCAATGTATTGAAGGTGGAAGTGATTACTATATTTGCTAGACTAGAAATGGTTTTTTGTAGTCATGTGGCTTGAGGAATTGGCATGCCTTATGATACTATGTAATGTGAGTGTGCACGTCATGACATTGCGGTGGGGGGGCTGCCATCATGTTTCTTGTTCAATGGATATTATTACCTTAGGTTAAAGTGTGTTGAGGATGAACAAACACATGAAGGCTGCCCATTGGCTAGGTTATTATTCTTTATTCTTTGATTTATTATACGAGACCATGATAGAACATATATCCAAGGCCTATAAAACTCTTTCAAGCTTGTGCTAGACCGCTATAATGCGACGATAAAGAAATGTCTTCTATCCAAGGCCTATAAAACTCTTCCAAACTTGTCCTAGACCACCACAATGTGATGATAAAGAAATGTCTTCTATTCTCACCGAAAGAAATGAAAAGGTGTGGTACTCATTCCTCTCTATAAAGAAGGAAAAGTGGTGTGTTTGGATGTTTGTTGTGCTTGCAAACTCAAGCATGTGCAAACACGACAAATATATCTTATTGTGACTCAATTCTTGGACAACATCCATTCTTCTGGCAACCATACATATGATACGCATCATATCTGTCACATCTTTGGCTCAGCGTGTGGCTTCGGTGGAATATATGGATTTATATAACACAAAATCAAGGGGCCAAGGGCATATGTTGTTTGTCAAATATAATATCGTTGTCAATATTATGTCTTAGAGCAGAGCAAAATCGGTGGTAGAATAATGTAGACTAGAATATGTTTGTTTGTGGGTTATTATTTGAGTGTTCTAGTGAGATATGACATATATATGTACCTATTTTGGTGGCCAAGCATATGCCCAGCCGAACTGTTCAACCATGGACAGGGGGAATTACAAGTACCAAGAAAAATACAATTAAATATGAAGTGAAAATAAAAATATTGCTTCTGGGCAATTACTGTAATGATCCACGAGCACTTTGCAATCATAGGGCAATCCTTGTTAGTAAGACGACACGATATCAACCGCCGAGCAAGTCAGAGGGAAAGATAGATTTGTTTAAAGCTCTCCTTGGACCTAGTTTATCTTTTTTGAAGAATGTATAACTTATATTATTCTGAACCAACTCAAGTATAACTCATATTATTGTAAACCCAGTCAAGAAAGATGAATCTATTGCTTAATTTTTTTATATTAAACCTAAATGATTGCAAACCTCTAGATTAGGGGAAGATGATATGTAGGCCAAGTAGATTAAGAGACCATGATCATCGTCTCTTAATCTACCCGGCCTATAGAAGACAATTAAGATTAGGGGAAGATGATCTGTCGGCCGGGTAGATTAAGATACCATGATCTGTCGGTGTTATGAAGAGGAAAGAAGAACAGCTGGACTATGGAAGAAAGCACAAGGGCACCAACTCACACATGGAGGGGCAATGGATATTTTGCAATAAAACAAATGAAGGGCCAGGATGCGGTAGGCAGGGCTGAGGAGAGATCTGGGCGGTTGAAGGTCGAGGGTTGTTACAGAGCATCGATCCAGGGTGGTCTCCACAGCTGTAAATTAAAGACGAGGGGTATAGCTTAAGAAGGAAGGAGGATCAAATTCGTGCTTCAGGGCATCGCTTTTTTCTCAGAGCCCACTGTAAATTTCTAGTTCCAGATCTGAGGCATTTTCTAGTTCTATTTGTTGTAGATCTGAGGCAATTTCTGGCTCTAGATCTGAGGCATTTTCTGGTTATAGATCTGAGGCAATTTCTGGTTCTAGATCTGAGGCAGCATCAGAAAAAAAAACAGTCTAATTTGGTGTATGGCTATGGCGCCCGGCTCCTCAGATCTGCATTCTTCTGCCGACGGATTCGTTATCGACCTCGAAGGGCTGGAGACTAAGGCCGCCCCTCTTTCCAAAACACAGGTCTTCAAGGTGTCTCTTTTTGGGACACTCTCCTATGTCTCAAATTGGGTCTCTAAATCTATCCCTATTTCTTACTTTGGTGCTCAACACAAGGTCGTCCTCCCACAAGTTTCTACTAGGTCTTGAAGTATATTATTGCTTGTGGCTTTTGGCTCCTTTGTATATTATGAAGCATGGTGTATAGTTGTGGAGACTCTTACATGGTGGTTGGGTGCAACACCGGGACTTCCCGAGAGGTCACCCATCCCAGTACTTCTTACATGGTTTCTTAGTCTCTTCTTCGTTTCTCGCTCAAGGGAATTTTTCTCCTGGGTGCCCTAGAACGGCTGCATTGTTTATTAGACTTCTTGCACAGTTTGAGTTCGAGCACTGCGACATTCTTTATTAGGTTTATTCATGTCATTATACTCATTCTTATCTGTCCCATTTCATTTCATGCAATTTTGAGATGTGGGTCTAATAAAGGAATAAAAATACTCTGTTATGGTTTACATGTTTCATTGTCTCATGATATCCACACCACTCAAAAGACAAAGGATTTACTAGATCTCAATAGATGACATTACGTTTCACTTTCGTTTTCACGCCTTTCCAGTGTTATTACTCTTATTACTCTGTCTATTTCTTGGAGATGTTACTTGCACGTTGACTCATCTAATTCAATATCTATAATGTACAATGCATTGCATGGTACCAATACTACTCTGTCTTCTTCTTGGAGATGTTACTTGCACATTTATTCATCTAATTCAAGATCTACAATGTACAATGCATTGCATGGTACCAATCGTTGCTTATGCATTCATTTGTAGAGGCGTTGATTCATTTTCCACTAGACATTATATAGCACATAGACATATTTCTTGCTTATACATTAAAGTGTAGAATCATTGATTCATTTGCCATGACATTATTAGCACATAAACATACATATATATTGTATATTATTATTTGATAAATAATTATTTAATGGCAAAGGGCAAGTAGAATTTCGCATGGATTGATGTTTTTTCATCATTTTAGTAGATGGTATGATATGAATTTATCAAGCCAATTAGACCCTCAGGCCTCTATGGCAAAATAGTACAAAGTTTGAATAAAATCAAAGCGCACTAATTCAAAGCGCTACAAATGTATGCCCGCAAAATGTCATGCATTTATAAACATGTAATTTGGCAATGTACGGGTGGAATGGGAGGTGGAAATTATGGGTATATTGTGTGTATGTTTTGCCTATGTGTGTTCATATGAGTTAAGAAGCAGATATGTGCATGTGTACGTGGTACTTATAACAAAACTATTATTGCAAATTGTTGTCTCTAAAAGTAAAAGTAGTTTTTATTTATTTGGATTGGTGGTGGATAGAGTTATTTGCTATACTTAATTGAGAAACTTTGTGTAAGATTTCCATGTGACATACTAGCATAAATTAGAATATGTTATGTAAGGCATCTTATGCATTAAAAGATATTTATTGCGGCAACCATTTCTCTTTACTGACTCATTTACTATTATTGTCACTGCTATGGGATATGCAATTCCCATAGCACCTATCATGTCTTGCATAAGCTTATGCATAAGCTCTTGCATAATTAGTTATCAATAATAGTGCAATACTGATATCCAAAAGAAAAGGACTCTTGCATTACACACACGAGTCCGACAAGGATTGACCTCAATTTATAAGATACTTCTTAAAAAGTTTTCAAATTGTATGATTGCATTGACATGGCTGAACGGGTTCTTCCTTGGAGAAATATATGAGTTGCAAGATGACGATTTTTTTCAGATGATGATCTTTCTGTTGTAGATCAAAATGCCAGTTGGCTTTGAAGATCATGGACTATGGCTTTCTCTTTCCCCTTAGGTATTGGCGTATTTGTATAGTTGATATCTTCTATGAGCAGTTTGAAATGTTAGTCTCTTTTCCACGTACTGAATATTTTATAAATGGGACAGATGGAGACAGGAATATTGCATCTCTCATAAAGCATAGAAGAACAATCATGTAATCTGTATTTCACCTCTCTTAAAGCATGGAGCCAATTGAAATGCTAGGAATCCTTGGCATCTTGGTTCCTCTCACGTGATGCATGAGCTTTTGAGTGTAGATCAAACTATGCCGTGGCAATCTCTATCACCAATGGTGTTGTTTTCAATTGAGGTTAAATAAGAGCTATACTATGTTAGATCTTTCTCTTGTGTGGGCTTGTTAATTGCAAGTGCATTATTATATGTTCCTTTACAAGTGCGGGGCCCGCAACTATGTCCTTTCCCTCTTGCTCGATGGTCTAGCCCAAGTTCAATTCCTTGAGAGCACTATAATTCTATATTACTTTAGATAATATTTCTTCTGGTCTAACTAACTTTCATGTGTACAATATCTAGGGTATACCATGTGGCATTTGCCTTAATAGGCTTTTCTTGTATTCTTATGATACATTTGGTATTTTGAATTTTGTTTTTTCAACATAGTGGCTATGGAATGAATAATAATTTTGGCATATTCTAGAATATGCTCTCAGCCAACGGCCGAGATTTAGCCATAAACATGTCTAGGAAAGGCAAATTTGTAGAGAAACACGATGTGAATCTTTTGTAGATATGGAGTTGAAATTGCAGAGGAAAGATGAATTTGTAAAGAAACATGCACCTTTCACGTGTGAATCCATTGTAAGGTAGGGAATCGAGTACGATGTATGTTAGTAGTCTACATCATGACAACCAAAAAGTCCAAAAAATTGAATTCCAGGATGCCGAGTTTATCTACCAATTAGATATTTTCTCAAAAGACATGGTAGGCAGTTCAAAGCATTTATTTATAAGCCATCTGCCATTCACATTCGCACAATGAATGGGAAGTATTGGATTATAAGTATGAAAAAAGATTACCTTACAAATGCTATTTCACAAGATGCAGGGGAGGTATCCCGCACTTGTAGCAATCATCGTATCTTCAATGATTTATGTTATAGATAGTAGCATAGTGCCTGCATTTTTCATTTTTGGTGACTCCCTTGTTGATGTAGGCAATAACAACTACCTCAAGACAATTGCGAAAGCAAATTATCCTCCTCATGGTATCAATTTTGAAGGGGGTAGACCAACCGGTAGATTTTGTGATGGAAAATTGATGTGTGACTATCTTGGTAACCTTCTATTCTCTTTGTTAATATGGATTGGAAAATTGATGTGTGACTATCTTGGTAACCTTCTATTCTCTTTGTTAATATGGATTGTTCTCATGTTCCTCTTTTACTTACTTATTAATGTTTCTATATATTCTGCAGCAACTCTCCTCGGCCTTCCATTCCCTCCCCCATATTTGGCAAACAAAAGTAATGTCATCCAAGGGGCCAACTTTGGGTCAGCAGGAAGTGGGATTTTTTCAGAAACAGGATTTGTGAGTCTCTATTTTTATTAGTTGGTAACCCATATGTATTCACATAGACAATGTCTTTTTTCCGCAGGGAGAACATATTTCTCTTTCTCAACAGGTATCTTATTTTATTGAAGCCAAGAATACTTTGAATAACCTCATTGGTGAAGCTGAAACTTCCGAGTTGGTGTCGAAGTCTTTATATTACATAAGCATCCCCAACAATGACATAAATAATTACTTCCAACTTTCATTGGATGTATTCCCTTTGCCTTCTACTCTCCGTAACAAGCTCATATCCATATTTATAGAACAAATACAGGTACAATTGATATTATTTACTTTAATTATTTCCCATTATGCCCCTCTCCCTCCCCACCCCAACCTTCCTCCAGAACGACCATGTTTTATAGCATCATACCATTCTAAAACAGTTCTATTTTGGCTCCACGAGATCAGATATTATATAAGCAAGGAGCAAGAAAATTTGCAACACTCGGGCTTTCTGATGTGGGTTGTGTCCCAGCAAATCAGAGATTAGGCCAATGTAACAATTTGGAGCAAGAGTCTTCTAAAGCATTCAATGATCAATTAATATCTGAGTTATCATATGTCAGATCATCTTTACAAGGAATTCAAATTGTTTATTTGAACCTTGAAGGTCTGATGGATGAGGTGGTCCAAAATCCCACATCATATGGTAATCATTATTCTAATACTCAAAATTTTGAACATTTTTTTAGAACTGACCGTGGTTTGCGTATTCAGGATTTGTGAATGCCAACCATGGATGTTGCAAGGTTAGCGTGTGTTTAACAGGGTTTCCGTATTGTTCCAACCCATCATCTTATGCTTTTTGGGATACTGTCCATTTCACAGACTCTTTTAATAGAATGGCAATCCAAAAATTTTGGACTGGTGGTACACGTTATGCTCATCCCATCAACATCCAACAACTATGTTTATTGTAACATTGCAATTAGTTTCAAGAATAACAATTTGTAAGTGTAAAATGTTTTTGGAGGACAATTAAAATACATATATAAAGTCAATTCTCATAAGAAGCGAGTGAGTAAATTGTATCTGAATAACACATGAGAATCTTATATAATATTATTATTATCACTTTTTTTTTTGAAGGACGTCTGATATGTATTCACCACAGTACATAAGGCCGAGGTGCAGATTCCAACCCAGCAGGGATAAGAACTCTTTAAGAAAAGGTACCTGGGAGCCTCAGTCTCCTATACGATCATAATCTGTAAAGAGGGATTAATCACCTCTCATGTACAATGTTGTCCACAGCTTGTGGATCAGCAACTAACAACTGAGTATCATACCAAACAATGCTTCGAGGACGAGATTTCTTGTTTCTGCAAGTAGGATCATAGGGCGCAACAACTTTTCTTTTGACCTCCCGCCTTCCGTCTTCCGCCACTTCCCTCATCCCCTTTGTTTGTTCAAGGTACTGCTCGGCTCCATCTTGAATGGAGGGACTAGATGTATCATGTTCACGCTTAAGGTTTTTGTGGCAGGATTTTGATCGGTCATATCGCTCACATCCGATGTCAGATTTTCACGTGCTTGGGCTTGTTGGAAAGCTGGTTTAGAGATCAACGGTTTATGATACCTACATGCTTGGGTCCATTCAATGCTCAAATTAGCAATTTTCGGGACTGTGTGCTAGGGTTTCTGTGGCGGCCGGTAAAAACTTTGACGGGCTATATCTCTCATATCCGGTGTCAGAATTTTGTGTGCTTGGGCGTGTTGGAAAGATGTTTCCGAGCTCTTTCCAATCGCACATGATACCTGCATGCTTGGATTTGGGCCAATGCTCAAATCAGCAATTTTCCAGGCTGTGTACTAGGGTTTCTGTGGCAGCCGACAAACTTTTTATCGGTCATATTTACATCTGGTGTTAGTTTTTTGTGTGCTTGGGCTTGTTAGAAACATAGGTCCAAGACCTTTAGCTCTGTTTTCAGCAATTTTCTAGGCTGTGTAGGGTTTCTGTGGCAGCCAATAGGCACTTTGACGGGTTGCATCTCTCACATCCGGTGTCAAATTTTTGTGCGTCTGGGCTCCTTGGAAAGCTGGTTTTGGGACCTTTCATAATGGCCACTCCAGTTATCGAAGAACCGTAAGAGCCCAAATAGCCATGCACATAGATGATGTTCAGAGACCTAGCCCTCCCCCCCCAAGGGTGGACATGGCAGCTAGACTCATGATGAGCGAACTCATAGATACCATCCCCACCTGTAGAACGGACACCACGAGAAATTTTGACGGATCTACCCTGAAACAAGAGGTGCGGGCAAAGACTCGTGCGACATACATAGCCCACCAAGCCTATGACAGAGACGCTAACTTGGTGGCAAACCACACCTGCTCATCGAAATCACCGGTCCAGACACCCGATGTTACTGGCGACATATTCAAATGATGGCAGAAAGCAACACCGCTCGGGTTGATAATATGGCAGAAGAGCTCCAGCAGCTCAGGGCCTTCGCATCAAAGCTGTTGAAGAAGCAAATGACAATAGAAAAACAACAAGTCTATACCCTGGAGACCCGAGTGCAACAAGTTGAAGATGGGCTTGGCCTAGCACACTCTGAACGTCAGCATAATAGGGTAAGGCTTGATGCCTAACTTGGCGGCAAACCACACCTGCCATCGAAATCACCAGTCCAGACACCCGATGCTACTGATGAGATGTTCAAACAATGGTAGAAAGCAACACCATTCGGGTTGATAATATGGCAGAAGAGCTCCAGCAGCTCAGGGCCTCGCACCAAAGCTGCTGAAGAAGCAAATGACAATAGAAAAACAGCGAGTCTCTACCCTAGAGACCCGAGTGCAACATCTTGAAGATGGACTTGGCCTAACACACTCTGACCGTCACCATGATAGGGTAAGGCTTGATGCCTTTCAGACTGTTGTACATGTCCTTTCCTACCGAATGGAGGTCATGGTTCAGGCCAAATAAGATTTTGAACAGGAGATTCGTACAACTGGCCATAGTAGTTCGAGAAGACACCTCTGTTAGGGGTGCAGAGTTGGCCCTACAATCCATGGGTTGGACCACCGGTTGGAGGCGTAGGACAAAGTAGCGCATTACCTGTGCGCCACAGTTGCTCAACATGGAAAGGGCCTATACATGCGGAAGCTCATGCCTTGTTGAAACACTACAAGAGCACGTTGGAAAAACAGGGCAAACACCTGCAAGAACTGAATTCTTGGTGCAGAGGATGAAGCCATCTCCACCTCTTATGACCCAGCAGAGGCCCTGGCATTCACCACAGGTTCCAGCTCCAGAAAGACATTAGCCTACCCAGTACCAACCTCCCTAGATGCAGAGGGCCCCAGACTTGAGTAGCCCTAGGTCTGAGCATGGCCCCACATCATGGTCATTGAGCTACCGAGCCATCACATGTGCACCCTGCCAACATGGCCCAGAGAAGCAGAGAGTCCCAAGAACGTAGACGGAGGCACCACAATGTGGTGGTGCATGAACTCTCTGAAGAAGCGGGAGTAAGACTTGAGCAACCGCCTCCACACTCTCATCCTCTCCCACATGCAGTTCCAGGATACGGTGCGCATTGCACAGGCAATCCACCATGGGCCGTAGCGCCCAGGTCGGTTGCGGGTGGTCACATTCACAGTTGCGGACATGACGATACGAGATGCCATCTTGCAGCAGAGCCCAATACTGAAAGGCACACCGCTATATCTTGTCCAGGATCTCACCCTTACACAGCAGGAGGCCCGCAGGTGTGAGCTTCACCGGGTCAGGGATGTCCGTCGCAACGGGAAAGCTGCAGGAGGGTCACCTGCCACTGTTACACCCAACATCCCGGCCAAGCCCATAGAAATTGCCATGGCTCCTGCAGATCAAGCAACAAAGGCTGCTCCTGCCACTTCAGCTGCTCCTACTCAACCTCCAGGTATGGATAAATAGGAAATGTGCCTCAACATGGTGTCTTGGAACTGTCGACGCTTTCTTTGGCAGAAGGGCCAGAGTTTGAACTCCATAGCGAAGGATATGGACATCATCTTCCACATGGAAACGTGGGAGCATGCTGGGCATAGACTGCTGGACCTTCCTGGCTATTTGCATGTTTTAGTGTTCAATGCATGTACAGGGAAACGGGGGCATGGGGGCGTTGGTTGCTACTACCGCGCCACCTTGGGGTGGTCAATCTCTCCGCACAAGGCAGAACGACACAATTGCTACTTGTGGATGCTCATACAATACAATGATGGAACTCCTCTCTTTGTGGCAGCATGCTATTTTCCACATCCTCTCTTTGTGGCTACATTATCTAAGATAAGTCTATCTTTGAGATAAGCACTCATAGTATTACTAATGATCAATTTTAAGACAGGCTTGAGCCTAACAGCCATGGTAGCAGAGATGATCTTATAAATAAAATTGGTTAAAGAGATTGACATGTAGTCTGAGAAAGATATGGGCTCATCCACTTTGGGGAAGTGTAATAAAGCTCATGTTTATCCTGCAATCCATCATCCTTAATAGAAGAAACTCATTACACACATTAACAACACAATGGCCAAGAATATCCCATGTTTTCTTAAAAAAATCAGCTGGCAGGTCATCAGGACCAGGTGACTTATCATTTTCTATACCTTTAACCGTTGACCACAACTCTTCAAGAGTGCAGGGGGCTTGAAGTGTGTCATTCTGCTGGTTGATCACTCGAGGATGAAGCTGAATGAAGTTGTCAACGTCCTCTTGTATATTGTCAATCGAGGTGCCCATAATTCTGCGAAAATGTGTTGTGGCAGCTTTCTTTAACTCAACATCTTTACTGATGCTTAAGCCATCCATCTGGACATTAAATCTGATTTCCCTTGACCTTGCTCTTAGCCTTTATGAAAAAGTATTTGGAGTAGCTTCTTTCATCATCTTTGAGCTCCTTGATTTTAGCTTTGAGTTTCCAACCTTTGCCTATTTTAATTTCTTCTCTCTCTATCTGATTTTTGATGTCCTCTTGCTGATCAATGGGGGTTTGTTGGAACTGAGACCTAAGTTTTCCAAATGTCTCTTTTCTTGGAGATGAACATTTCTGTCGCAAATATTTAGCCAATTCTTAATGTTCTTGGCTGTCTTTACTCACCAGTCCATCCAACCATATTGATCCTGAGGCTGGGGGACCCTAAGAATGACTTGCTCAATCTCTGTAATGAAGTCATGATGATCAAGCAAAGAGACATTAAGTTCAAAATAATATTTTCTTATTCCATCAGGTCAATAATACATGTTCTATCCTACACCAATAGATGCATTGCAGCGATATGAATCCAACGAGCTATGGTGCAGG
>JAANSK020278258.1:0-11159 GCA_011763485.2 Isoetes engelmannii
TGTGGGTAGTTCGCATGTGTGCGGCTACCCACTATCCACCATTGTAGAAAATCTGCTGAGAGATGAATGAGAAGCCTGCGAGCCCCATTCTAGAATGTAAATTAAATAGTAACAAAACATACCAAAGCTAAACAGCCACAAGCAAGACTACACATAACAAAGCTAAACTGCCACAAGCAAGACTATATATGTAAACACAAACATGAGAAGATTTGAGTTTCAGAGAGCACATTGCACAAAGCAAGTGTACAACTGGTCACTTCTTCTTTGCCAACAGTTCCAAGCCAATTGCAATCCTTCAAATCAAGCCGCACATGGGCAATCTTTTTGGACAATTGATCTGGTGATTCGTCATTAAGATGTGCTTATAATAGCGAATCAAGGTGCTATAAAATGCAACGAAGAAACATCAATCCCGCCTCCTGTCACATTTAAGGGTCAGACCTGATGCTTAATCGTCACACCTCCTGCCTGAACCTGCCTGTGCAACATTTAGTATCATGTATTTTAGTGATCTGCAAAACTAGCTAATCAGCATTCTTCTGGAGCAAAGGCCGAATGGGCTAATTCTAAATACAATAATTCCAAGATGTATATGGCTTAAAAAATATCAAGGTAATACTTCTAATTGATGTATCATTATGCAGAACCACGAATTGATCCACATCAGAAATTACAACTCAAGGTTGATTTTCCAGCATGAGAAAACAAATTAAAAATGGCAATGAGAAATAAGGCACCAACATCTCATTCCACCAGAGTTCTATTTGGATGCAGCATCTTCAACTGTTTGTATATGAGCCTCTACTGGTCAAGAGGAAAATCCCTCTTTGTCATGAATCTCAGTCTTTACATTATCATATGTATCAGAAATTTCTACCTACATAGTAGAATTAGGTATTGGTAAGAGTCTAGACAAAAAATTGATAAAACCACGAACATCACACACAAGGTCGGATGGAGCAAGGTAAATGACCTCGGAGCAGCTCTGCATGGCTGGGTTTCATTCTGATAAGCAGTACTAACTGCTACTCCATGGCAGATGTAATATGGAAGGAAAGGGGGGAAGCCATTCTTGCTGCCCCCTCCACCTGCTAAATCCGGGAATGCCGTTGACGCGCGACCGGATTTAGCAGGTGGAGGGGACAACAAGAATGACTGACCCCCTTTCCTTCCATAGCGTCGAGCAAAGTAAACCTCCAGAAGCAGGTCGTCTTGCAAGAGTGCTCAACCACTTTTCATTCTCAAACGAGAATGCAAACCTACTTTGCTTGACGTACTTACAGTGTGGGGTTCATCTACAATTCCGCAGCTCCAAATTTCAAGAAAATTGTTCGCATCAAATATCTCTAAACTCTTTTCCCATGCTCTTCGGGTGGAAAAGATATCCTCAGAAAGGAAAGGTATCCTAGATTAGGCATATTAATGCAAAAAATTGAGTAATGCTCTCATATTATATTTTACCATTAAGATAATCATTTTTAAATTTCTTAGGGGGCATTTTGGAGACCCTATATTATCTCTAATGAACCCCACTGATGCCAATAGCTTACGTAGCAACTGCTTAGGCGGACTGTAACGGACCCATGGGAGACTGCTCGAGTAGATCTTGGTGTGGCATTTCCTGATACCACCATTAGAGGGTGGGATGGATTTTCCATAAACATCTGGATGTTTTGGCCAGTTGGTTAGGCCGGGGTGGTTATGGAACGTTACAGTTAAGAGCAACCTAAATCCGTTGAAAAACATGAGGAACATGAGATCTTACAAATATCATGGAAAAGAATCAATTACTTAAAACATTGGAGTTCACCAAATGACCAATCTGGACTAAAGATATGTGGAGAGGCATTTAAGACCGATTCTTGGACATGCCATATCCCAAATTACAAATATTGTGAGCTTAGTGAGGCCCTTCTTTTGAGATTAGAAGGCTCCCACACCATTTTAGCATGGGGCATTCACACTTGTACATAATAAGCAATGCAGCCCAAGGTCGTAGTCTCCTTCTCTGGATGATGTGAGATAAGTCATCACAAATCGATCAACACCATGCAATCTCCACCGTCCACGTCATTTTAAAGCAATTCGACGGTCCATAAGGAAGTTGTGACATCCAGTCATACCATAATTAAGGATCTTCTCATGGTTCTCACACCAATAACGACAAAATGAATAGGAACCACCCATTATTTGGGTGCATTCAATGTCAAATGTTCAAATGCTTATTTTGAGGCATATCTTAGTGGTGTTGAAATGGAAATAGAAGAGCGAGTTGGGTCGACTATCAATGTATACAATACTATAAGATCTCAATAGAGACAAATTTTGGATGTTTCTCTTTAACAGAGCATCTTCATCACCATGCAGATTTCAGAAACAAGGACATATGGGCATAGCAGACGCACCCATAGAACTGCAGCCACTTCCAAGGGACATACATGTTGAGGGCACATAACCATGGTTGAGAACAGGACACGATCGGAGAATTCGGACGTTGTCCTTTGATCTGCAGAGAGATTTTGATACGCGCTCGAAAGATTAGATCAAGTTGTCGTGGGAGCAGACCATGGAGTTACGAATCACTGTCGGGGATCCAAAACGGAGGAGGAGAGATGTGGGCAAGGGGGATGGGGGGTGTCCAAGCTATGGGGGAGGGGTCAAATTGGCAGGCAGATAGAGAGGCTCAACTACCACACTTATCCACAGAAGAATTGAATTGAATTGAATTGAAAAGGAAGTTGCAAAGGAGGAGGGGGTTATATGGATAGAAAAAGACAAGGGAAAAAGGTTCCCCTTGGAGGGTCCTCAATCCCTATCGAGGCCCATACCCGATACACACGTCAGCAATTATTGAACCAACGGGATGCTGCCAGGTCAGCCCGGTCCAGGGGGCGTATTTCATTAGATCTGCACCCTCCACGTAAGCAGGACATTGACGGCGCCAGCTGGTCAAGGACAAAGACAGCTCTCCGCTCCCGGTACCGGGAAACTGCGACTCTACCCGCCGGAAAAAAAAAATATTTTCTACGAAATTATCCGGCAAATACGTGGGTTCCAAGCATTGGGCGGCTGGTTAAGAACAGTCCTCTGATAATTAAGAACACCCTTAAGGGCTGTCCTTAAGCAGCAACAGCGGGCCCCTTTTTAAAGGAGCGAAGGGCGGGGCTTGACCTTAGTAACAGGCTCGAGTATTTTCGTTTTTTAATTCAGAACTGCCTCTTCTTAAGACCCGGGAAGAATTTGTGTAGCAGGCATAGATCTTGCTTCGATTCTTGCCTTTCCTCCGGCGCTCTCTTCGCATTTTTTCTGCCTTCTGTGCTCTAATTTCAGTCTGTTTTGCAATTCCACCATCGCCCATCGCCGGATTAAGCTTTTTCTTGGCTTCCCCGACCCCGCAGCTAGAAAAAAAAAATGGGTGAAATCAACGGAAAAACCTCTAGATTCAAAAGAATCTGTGTTTTCTGTGGTAGTAGCAGCGGCCGGAAGAGCAGCTATAGCAACGCTGCCATTGAGCTTGGCAAGGAAATGGTATGTTCTTTAGCTTTCTTTTCCTCTGTCGATCAATCCGATCCAGTTATTTTTTCTCTTTCAATTCATTTCGTCTTGCTGCTAACAGAATCTATTGTGGGCTATAATCAGCTGATGTGATCGGGCTCTTTAGCAGAGTATAATATTAATTAGAGCTTGGGTCAATCGAGCAAAACCCAGAAATAATCTCTGAGCAATTTACGCTTCTGGGTTTCTGATAGATTGATCGAATCCACGGGTTTAAATCTGAATTAGTTATTTGGATAGATGTGTTGAATCCGCGTAGTTTAAAGAGCTGGAAATGCAGGCAGAGAAGACATTGGATGTAATTACAGAAAGAAAAAGGACGGAAATGGTCCGGAGGTCGTAGTACTGCCATAGCCAAAAATTGCGAAGCTTAAATCTGCCATAGCTTCTGCCAACCCGTTAATCCGGCAGGGATTAAATGGCAGCACAGACAGAGGAATGCTTAAATCCCTGATTTTAGGACCTACTCAGAAAACGATCCAAGGGGGAACAAGAGTTTGGTAAAGCCAGCTCGCATTTTGTACAGACTTCGCCATAGCTGGCGCTCTTACGTGCCATCAATTTCACGCGGCCAAGTAGAAAAAACGTGAATGCACCACCTCCGCCATTTTAATCCGTCGTTTTGGCCATAGCCACGAGCTCTGCTATTCTTCATCTTCTGCTTCTGTTTTTTTTTTCTGCTTTCAGGACATAAAAGCTCTGCTGTAACGTTTTGTACTCTGTTTCTTTTTCCACGTGTGGCTCGCATGTGTAGCCTACCATTTTTCTCCATTTCCAATGCTCCAATCCGACCACCTGTGCCAGATTCTTGATGGGTTTAATGCTTCCATGCCCTTCTCGAATTGGGCGGGTCTCTATTTTAATCAATTTCGAGCTTCAATCCAGCCTGGCTATGGCAGCTGCCGGAGATTCTTGATGGGCTTTTTGCTTTATTCAATTGGGTTTTTATATTACTATTCAAAAAGCTTCATTCCGGCACGGCTATGGAGATTCTTGATGGGTTATGCGTGAATATTCTTGGTTGAATTGGGTGTTTAATTCTACCGCTGTAGCAGAATGTTTCTGGATTATTGAGACGGATTAAGAGGTTGAATTTTTTTTCTTCAGGTGGACCGGAACGTAGACCTGGTTTATGGAGGAGGAAACGTCGGACTCATGGGCCTTATTGCCCACGCTGTGTACGAAGGAGGACGGCATGTCACAGGGTAAGCTCTTCTTAAATGCTTGTTTTTTCCTTTTCGATCCAGTCCGGCACCAAAAAGCCCTTCAATCCGTCCAAAAAATCCCTTCCCCTTTTGCCATGGCTATGTCAGTTCCGGCATCAATCCAGCGTCCTTTTTTCACCCAGAGCTACTTGCTCGTAAATGCTTTCCTTCTTCGCAGCTGGATTGGCAGCGACCCATCCACAGATCAGGCATTAAATCTAATCTGTTTTCCCCAATTAATTCCTCTGTGCCTCCCCAAAAAAAATGCCTGCTTTGAATTAAAACTTAAATCTGCTTCGAATTTATGGCTTGCAAGCAAAATCCAGCTATTTCTTTCTTTGCATTAGATCTACGAATGTTCTGCCGCATTTATTGACGATTCCAATTTTTGTTTTGTGTTACAGGGTGATCCCCAAGGCGCTCATGTCTCAAGAGGTGAGGTACCTTTGCTTATAACTGCCGCTGCAGTACAAATAAATTGATGCTTTATGCTTTTTTTTGTTTGGCCCTATTCAATCCAGTCACCAGTGGCCGGTGTATTATTTTTTTTTTCTTGGATGCGGAGGAATAACAAGCATGGGCTGACACTGCCGCTGCAGCATATGTGGATTAACACAGTTTCCTGCATGCATGCACAGATTTCAGGACAGACCGTCGGCGAAGTAAGGCCTGTTGCAGACATGCACCAGAGAAAAGCTGAAATGGCACGCCAGGCCGATGCCTTCATTGCCCTTCCTGGTATGTAATTGCCGGAATAACCTCGGCTCCATAGCCAAATCCTTGCTTAGTTTAGATCTTTAAATTACTCTGTTTTTTTTTGGGGATTAACAGATTACAGAACTGAAAATCCTTGTTTTTGGGATCAGATCTTATCATTCTGATTACTTGGGTTGTTGAATCTGCTGCAAATTTGTGTGGGCAACTGACTGGTGTGCAGAAAAATGATTGAAAAAATTGTGCATTATTTGCATGAACAGGTGGCTATGGAACTCTGGAAGAGCTTCTTGAAATTATCACTTGGGCTCAGCTTGGCATTCATGATAAGCCGGTATTGATTTTTGTACTCTTTACCAACTATCTTGTTTTTTAGTATATTATTTTTATTATTATTATTGGTTTTGCAATTTCAGCCCTAATTTTTTTGGTATTCATTTTTTTTTTTTTTTTTTTTCTTTTTATTAATTGCTTTTGCAATTTCAGCCCTAATTTTTCTATTATTCATCTTTTGTTTTCCCTTTTTTTCCCCAATGCAGGTTGGTTTGCTTAATGTGGATGGTTATTTCAACCCCCTTCTCAACCTATTTGACAAGGGCACTGAGGAGGGCTTTATCACTCCTTCCTATCGTCAAATTGTTATCTCTGCTTCAACTCCCTATGACTTGATGAACAGATTGGAGGTAAAAGAAAAAAAAAAGAAAAATCTTTATAACTTTTATACTATCATTTATAGTTTATAGATCAGTTTTCGCACTCACACATTTCTACTAGTTAATTCTTCTTAACCTTTGTGAATCTGTACCTCTTGCATCACACTTACACACCTCGTTCTTGTTCTTGCAGAACTATGTACCCATGTACAATGCTGTCGCTCCAAAAGAAACATGGGCCAGAGAGAAACTCGTCTTCTCTAGCACTCCAAGCGAAGCGCTAGCATCATAGTGTACAAATCAACCAACTATCAAAAGAAAGAAATGGAGAAAAGAAAAAGAAAAGAGTCTAAGAAAATTGCAATGTTTCTTGAGCCTCTTAAGATATTTGTTAAACCCTAGAAGATTAAAAAAAAAAAAAACAGCAAAGGAATTCGTTTTGTGAACACTAACTCCAAATTTTTGTTGCAAACCAAGGAGTGCCCTTCACATTGCCCATTGGCAATTGCGACAAAGCCCTAGGTATATCATGAGGTGCTAATTTTGTTTATAGTCGGACCTCATCTTCCCATAAGACATACTTGATCTTGTGGCTAAGCCTGTAACTATCATATGTTTACCTATACATCTTATTGATCTTGGTTGGTATATACTTCTATTTGATTCTCTTATGTACATTCTAGTAGCTGCATATTGTCTTGATTGTCTAGACATTTGCATGATTTGGATCCATAACCTAAATGAAACATCTGGATCGACATCCTGATGGCTTGTCTGCCATTGGTCATCTGCATTTTGCTTTGTACTTTCTTGAATCACACTGTTAATCATAATACTCTCGTTTGATCATCAATGCTTATGATTCCCTCTTTGTCACACGTTTTTGTCGTGTCCGGCTGCTTACACTTCCTTGGAAGTTACACATTATTCTTCATCCACACCTTTCTGGTGTTGCTTGTTGCTTTTTATGGTTGTAACAAGAATATTTAGAGAGTGCTCAGTGGAAACATAACTATTGGAGTTAGTGCGCCTGGTATCCCATAGTGTGGAGTAGATCCTTTGTTTATGAGGGGCATTTTTTTCTTTAATCATTGAATTATTAAAATTATGACTTTGGGTTATTATATATGATAAGAAAATGACATTCCAACGACCACTTGTTTTAGTGGACCTTTGACGCATGAGGTAGTATACATTGTATAGATTGTTTAAACCTTAGATGTAGCTATCTACTCCAATATTTTGTTGTATGATGAAGATGAACATGGTTTTACAGTTTTGTACTTGCCCATTATTGTGACTGTGGCATGCCACTCTTGCAATTCTCAATGCTATGGCGCTCACAACTTCCCATGCTACAAGAAGCCTTCACAGTTGAGAATATTAAACTGCTTGTAAGCCAGTAGCATCTTAGGTGCCCTATCCCCCAGCTCAAGAAATACAGTTGAAAATATTTTCCAAGCCTGATCATACGGATGTAAAAGGCATATTCATGTTAGGTGCTATAGGGACACCTTAGCAGTACCAATGGCGATGTACACGATGCATGCTTTACAAATGGAGCTGCCAAATAAAACTAGTTCAACTGATATCGAAAGAGGCATCTACAAACATTTTCATATGGATGGTTTGTAAATTTGTTGCCTTAAATTTATAGATCGACACTATTGTCTCTTACATTACTACATGGTCCTTGTCAAAATTACTATATGCATAGAAAAGGGTACAACTTCCAAAGTAAAGAGATGTAGATATAACTATGCAATGTTTGATTACAAATAGAGTAATGCTGTTATAATTGAAAAGAAAGGAAGTCAGGTTTATTACCTTGGCTCTTGTCCCCATGTTGACAAGCCAACAACAATGCTACATGTTATCAAAAGTAATTAAATTGGTTGTACATTGATAATTGATCCAAACATAGTATATGTAAAATCTAAAGATCATATAGGGTTGAGAGCATACGACCTAGAAACAAAGCACTAGGGTTGAAGGAATGTTTCTTGGGAAAGGATATCCATAGGAGGTAGACAACAGGGGTGCCATGCTGTCATAATGTTCAACCTAATGCTCAGTGTATCATTAAAAAATTTGCAAACGAAGGTCAAACTGATTCAATTCACATTGGCTACCTTGGTATCTGTAAAAAATCGATGTTTATCCAAGTTGGATCATATTTAAGTAAAAACAGTATTTAATTGGTCATGCTGATCTGATGGGTGGCACAATCTCCATAATAAGATATTAATTCTTTCTAGATGTATTCTACTAGATTTTAACTTACTAAAGTTGGCATGTGGTCATATCTTTTGCATTCCTTTGGCATCGATCTTCCAATTGCCTCAATGCACTTATCTGTTCCTATGTGGGTGGTTTGGAATGTCGTTGTTGATAGCATATTCATTATATTACAATGATTATGGCCTTTTGACGGTAATCTCAAACATAATTATCAGAAATAATAGCATCCAACATGAGCAACACATGTAATGTCATATGTTGATCGATCTTTTTCTTATTATATGATAAGAAATTAATCTACCAGAACATTATAACATTTATGTAAAGTAACAGGTCTAGATAGACAATGCACATGATAGAATGTCACTTGCAGCAATTACAAAACAATTACCTTAGAAGTAGGTTATAGATGTTTTAATTTTTAGCCATGAGATAAAGAATGATAGAGCAGTATATCAATCTCAGATTTGCATGTAATGCGATGTGTTAAAGACAAAGAGCCTAGTCAAATTCATCATAAACATGGCAATAGTTAGGTAGTTGGTAGATGCAATAGTGATAATGTAGCACACAATCTAGACTATCACATCATTTGGAGGAGAAAATAAAATGCTTTATATTAGATAGATAGATAGAGGTCTATACATAGTGCGACTCCGGGTGATCCCAACTCGAGATTCTCATGTTCTAGACTAATGATTTACCACTAGACCAAAGGCCCAAGCACAAACTAAGTGAAATGTCTTATCCATTTGAGAACAATACATCTATAAGGAGGTGGTAGATATAAACCTAGCAAGCAGTTATCATCTCATAATCCGAAAAAAGTTAGAAACACGAGTAGAGTAACCAGTGCCTTTTTGTGTATATGGAAAAAAAAAAAAAAACTTTTTTTCTAGGGTTTGGATTGCTTTTGAAGAATTGTATATTTATTCTAGAATGGAATTTACTAGCTGGATTTCCTTAGCCTTTTATAGCGATTTAAGAATGTGTTTTGAGTGTCCCTTGCTCTTGTTAATTACATATAGGTTGCCCATAATTTGGTTGCATGGTCTAAGTGTATAAAACCTAAATCTGCCGGAGGTTTGGGCATGACAGATTTCCATTTGCAGAGTAAGGTCATGATCTCAAAATTCATCTGAAGGCATCTCATAGGTAAGGACGATTCTCCTGGGTTACGACTTATTGCAGAGGCCCTCATCCACTATATCCCTTTTGGTAAAGTCACGCTTAAACCTGTTCTTCCATGGAGTTTATTCTATGAGTTGTGGCCTTATCATAATGCTTTTCCATTTTTAAAGGGATTGTTGGACTCCTGTCATACAGTCAAAACATTATTTCACATCAGTCCAGCTGCTTGTGTCTGTTGGATGCACCTTGTTGGTGGATCCCCTTGGCAAATGATGCACCGTTTTGTTCTATAGTGCACTCATTGACTTAAAGACGTTGAAAAATGGCTGGAATCTTAACAATTGCAGCATGGTATGACTCAAGCCAGCTGCTGACAGGGAGGCTTTTCAGTTAAAGTTCTTATTGTTGCGATGGGATAGAGCTTTTTTGGCCAAAAATAGTGTACTATCTACTGCCTATTCTGCCACACCAAGAAGATATTTTGGTATATGGGTTTGTAATGAGGAGGTTAAGGAGCGCAAACTTGTGAATCCTATGTATAAGTTGTTTGATACTGATATGCGTCCTCCTTCTGTTAGGTGGCCCTTTCAACTCCTTCATCCTCAATGGCAGCAGATGTGGTCTTGGGCATGGATTACGCTACTTCATCCTAAAGTGACAGTTCTTTAAACAAGGTGACGGAGCAATCACACTAATGATCTGTAGTGCGATTGCGTACACAAAAAGATTCCTTTGTATTTTTTGGCACTTTTGGCATATCTTAAGAAAACATTTAGAGAAACTGACGTTTGTCCGTAAAAAATGTGCATTTTATGGAACAAACAAACAAAATACAACATTTAAAATTGAAAGTGAGGTCTTTTTTGGTAGTATTTTTAACTTTTATGCACTTGGCCCAGGCGCACGTACACATAAACACAATACTATGAACAATTAGAAGCATCAAAGTAACTGCAAAAAATGAAACAAGGGCCTTTTCGGCCAAAACGTAATGTGCATAGACATGCACCCTGTTTTTACAGGCCAACTTTTTAGAAAGTCAACAATTAAGTTCAAATAATGATACAAGGCCTTTTCGGCCAAACTGTAAAGTAAAACAGATAAGCATGTCTATGCGCGCATAGACATGTACCATGTTTTTACAGACCATTTTTTTTAAGAAGTCAATAATTAGAAATAAATTATAATTTTTCCAGTAAACAATCAAACAGAGTTTCAAATGTCCATGGGCACATCCTTAGGCTTAATTACTTCATCGTCGGACGTCGCTCGTTCTTCATCATTCTTTGGATCCGGATCATCCTCCTCTTCCTCTGAAGACTCCTTCTCCACATCAGGTTCTTTCTCTAGCACGGGTACCAGGTCAACGTACTCTGCAGGATGATCAGTGTTGCCTGTTGCAGGCATCTGTGGCTCCGAACTGCTTGCTCCTGCTTCACCGCCATATTGTTTTTCATCAGGCAAGTTCTGTAAAGAACATATCCTGGACTTAATGAAAGCAACACTATCACCATCATACTCCACTGCAACACAGTTACGACCCTTCTTCAATGCACATGAAATGGTCGTGCCAGAGCCCAAAAATGCATCCACAACCCAGTCTCCTGGTTGTGAAAACATTTCCAGAAGCGTGTTGATTAGTTGCTGGGGCTTCTGG
>JAANSK020278269.1:0-20736 GCA_011763485.2 Isoetes engelmannii
CTTTGGGGCAGTTCTCCTTCCTCCTCACTCAATTTGTAACATTACCATTCTTTTAATATATTGATGACACAGTTCTTAAAAAAAAAAAAAAAAAAAAAATTCTTCTATGCAAGAGGGCGGCTATGGCGGAAAGATGAAAGATAAAGAAGAAAACTTATGGCAGGAAAAATGGAGTTGTGGATCCTTTCCGCCAGTCTAAGTCTAAAGCCATGTATAGTGCCAGGCTTCCAATTGATTGGATGATGAAGAGTAGAAGAAATCTAATTTTTGTCTGTGTTTTCTCATGCTTCTATTAGATTGAGTGATCAGACAACTGAGTGCCCCATTTTGTTTCTTAAAATCAAATCCGTCGCCTACCCAACAATATGCACTTCTGCCAAATCCTTTGCCTGCCCCTTTGCCATTTGCCAATCCTTGCAGACATTTTAAGCTAGGATTACTTCTGCTGGCAAATAAATAGAACTGCAAACGCCATTGAAGGTGTTGGCCTCACTGCGAAATGCCAAGTTTCGTGTTCTTTTTCTTTTATTTCTTTGTTGTTTTGCAAAGTTCTGAAGCAGAGCATGTGCTACTAAAATGAAGAACCAATTAGAAGCTACTGCAATCCCTTGACCCCATATCGAAAACCACGAATTCAACTATACCCAAAAGAGAAAAACCTCCAGAATACCAATTAAAATGTACAAAAATTCGTCAAAAGTGCAAGAATCAAACTATGCTAAAAATCTGAAGGAAGAACCAAGCAAGGAATGTAGTATGAATGTTGTCCCCTTCTGCCAGAGATCTGACTCCAATAACCGACTCCAATAACCCCCCTTGCCTCTGGACTTTGCAAACAGGACTAAAATCTTTGCAAGCTACCCAAAATCTTTGCAATATTTTTGCCCTTTCTTAGAGAAGATTACACGCTCCATCGGCCATCTCTGCTGCATCGGCCAGCCTGGAGTCGGATTTGTGGCAGCGCAGACTGGAGTTAGATTTGTGGTGGTAGTATAAGGCTGCAAATATTTTTAGAAACTTTGTTGGGCTTTAAAAATATAGAAGTCTGCCTCTTTATCTAACATATATATGTTCTTATGTTTGTCGCATTTTTGCATACTTTCAATCTGGAGCGTTGATCTGAGATCACATATAAACGATCCTACGGTCCAGGTTGTTCTTACGCCCGCCAGATCTTGGCCGTCCATTTTGCTCAGATCGATCTGAGCCCTTAGAATTGGGGGCTTCCGAAAGGTTCCTGGTGGAGCGTTGATCTGGGATCACATATAAACGATCCTACGGTCCAGGTTCTTCTTACGCCCGCCAGATCTTGGCCATCCATTTTGCTCAGATCGATCTGAGCCCTTAGACCTGGTGGCTTCCTGAAGGTTCCTGGTGGACCATCTGGACCATCCATTTGTTTACACATTGTTGGGATCTTACATTTTTTAACAAAAAATTTTGTGTTAGAGGGGGATTGAACCCCTGCCCCCATCACCCCCCCAAGGGGGAGGGTTTGGAAAAAAGCCTTTTAACCAACTCTTTCCATATCCATTATTGAATATATTGTTCTTTTCTTATTGTTGAACTTACCACAAATGTTAATGATATATCTCGAAGGTATTGGAAAATGTTCTAGAGACTTCTAGAAAGTTCTAGAAGGTTCTAGAATCTTCTAGAGAGTTCTAGAATGTTCTAGATGCTCATAGGTAAGCACCTCAATACAAAAATAGAAGTTTTTTTGAAAATTTTATAAGGACTTAAAATAAAATGTTCTATATAGTTCTAGAATGTTCTAGATACTTCTAGAATGTCCTAGAATATTTTTGATGCCCGTGATTAAGCACCTAAAAACTCAAAATAGAATGTTCCACAGTGTTCTACATAGTTCTAGAATGTTCTAGATACAAAGCACCTCAGTCTAAAAATAGAAAGTTTTTTTTTTTAAACTTTGCAAAAACTCGAAATAGAATGTTTTAGAATGTTCTGGAATGTTCCAAATGCTCATGAATAAGCATCTCAGTCTAAAAATAGAAAGTTTTTTTCAAACTTTGTGAAAACTCAAAATAGAATGTTCTACAGTGTTCTACATAGTTCTAGGATCTTCTAGACACATCTAGAATGTTCTAGATACTTGTAACTAAGCACCTCAGTCTAAATAGAAAGTTTTTTCAAACTTTGCAAAAACTCAAAATAGAATGTTTTAGAGTATTCTGGAATATTTTAGATGCTCATGAATAAGCACCTTAGTCTAAAAATAGAAAGTTTAGTTCAAACTTTGAAAAAACTCAAAATAGAATGTTCTACGGTGTTATACATTGTTCTAGAATGTTCTAGATACTTGTGATTAAGCAACTCAGTCTAAAAATAGAAAGTTTTTTTAAACTTTGCAAAATCTCGAAATAGAATGTTTTAAAATCTTCTGGAATGTTTCAGATGCTCATGAATAAGCGCCTCAATCTAAAGATAGAAATTTTTTTCCTAACTTTGCAGAAAGTCCAAATAGAATGTCTTAGAATGTTCTAGAATGTTTTAGATGCTTATAGATAAGCACGTCAGTAAGTACCTTGATCTAAGAATTTTTTTTTTGAAACTTTGCAAAAAAATTCAAAATAGAATGTTCTAGAATGATTGCACCGTGGGAACGTGCTAAAATTGGAATGTGTGTCGTAGGACGTATTAAATAACTTGTATATATATTCTTCTTTATTTCACAATGGTTTGCACGCACAAAAATCCCTTATCCCCTAATTAAATTTTTGTCCCATTTTTTTTTTTAAATGCAATTTTTAACGTAATCACTAAATCCAGCAATAATAATTAACAGAAACTCTGTTTGTGTTCACCCTAGTTGAGGATGACCTTTTACAACTTGCTGATAGATACAATGGGAATGTCTGGATTCTTTACCCCTTCTGTTGTTTCCTCCTGTGTCGGATTAGAAGCTTTATCTCTATGTCGCATGGTTCGTAAGATGCCTAGTTGTTTTGCTTGGAGAAAATAGAAATTGCATGATATGTATCACCGAGCAAAAACTAACTGATGGCTGTTGGTAGCGATTTTATCTGGCTGTGTCTTTTCCTTCTATTTCACTGTAGAATGGAATTACAGCTAGAGAAGCAGAGATACAGGTAACGGTCTCCCATTTTGCTAATGGCTTAGCTGATCTTCTTCAAGTGGTCTTTTCAGGTCTACACTAACGAGATGATAGTTTTTCCACTTCTCTAGTTATCTTCTAGTGTACATCTTCCAGTTCTTTGTCAAAACTGCCATTTCTATATGCAGCTATAGCTTTTCAAAACTATTTTATTGTGTGTAATATGGCCTTGCAGTGTTAAGGAAGGAAAGGTAAGCATACAACCTTTCTTCAGGTCTCTTTTTAGGGATCTTCTTGAGTTTTTTCCTTCTCAATATGCCTATAATTTTTTTACTCTTGTTGGCATGCTACGAATTGAGATGGGGTCTTATAGCCTTTTGTGTCATCATAACCATCAATATATTACTACAGGTAGCTTGGTTCTGAAGCATGCAAGTTAACTATTTCGGTTTTCTTTCCTTTCCAAATAGGTTCTTCTATAGGCTTAAATAGGTACTTCAATGGATCTGTGCTTTGAGAAGTTGCATGACATATTTATCTTGAACAGAATACTTGACGTTAACTTTAAATCATATCAAGTGGTAGCAGAGCGAGGGTTTCACACTTGTTAAAATTCATGTGAAGACAATTTGCTTTTGCTGACATATGCACAACATATTCCATTTTATACACAATAGTAATGTTGTAAAGGCACATTTGAATAGAGAACATAGATGAACAGATATCCAAAGAAATACATGGAAATAATGATTTGTTCTTAATCAGCTTAAACTGGATTCAGATTTCGAGTTTTTCCGGTAGCAACAATTCATTGGATTCCAAATTACATATTCTAAAGGTACAGACAGAGACTCTGATTAACTGAAGTGCACGACGTGTTGAAATTTGATATGCAGAGTAAGAATGAGGACTCTTGTTTAGTGGGGTGTCCATATGCTTGTAAGCTTCCTCCACTTCTACAATTGTTTATAAGTGTCCCTTCCAGTCATGCAGATGGAAAACTAGCAGCTTATCATAATGCTTCGAATCCATGTTTTTTATCTTCTTCATCTTGGCTCTCTCTCCCTGTAAGTTGTCTTGAGTTATCAAAACTATATTTATTTAAAAATGCTTTTTTTGGGCTTATCCATTGTGATAAGTTCTATATGGATGTTCGTAAAGAGACTATTTCTCTCAAGAGAGATGGAATGGTTGAACAAAAAGAAGTAAAACGAAAAATTTGTCTCACCATAACATTATGAGATGATAGAATGGTTTCCTAGCATTATTTGGGCATTTTGATAATATAGATGTCCCTCGTATATACGTAGGGAAGACCACCATTACTAGCAAAGGCTAGAAATTTTCTTACAATGCCATAAAATGAATTTATGTACAAAAGTGGCCGTTATTAGCAACGATTGAATTGCTCTTTACAATGTAAAAAACTAGAGGGCATCACCTCAAAACATGACAAAGAAGTGACACAGGGTAGGAATTTAGGAAGAAAAAAATTGGAGGAGTTATCTCTATTGTTTCTAATCTAGAATTTAAAATCGTCGGTAAATTTTTTATAACTAATTCCTAGAGTTATCCCTTCTAACTTAGGAGAGAAAGTCATTGATGCTTTTCTATTCCCAATTCTTAGAGTTTAATAGTAATTTTTTTGCACTATACCAGGGATTTGAGGTCAGGATTTGTAATTCAACAGATTGATAACCTGCTTGAAGGGTTTGCTAATAGTATAGCTATTCTGGACTCGATTAATCGTCCAAAAAAAGGACGCAAGTACTCATTCACTTATTTTATCTGGATATATATGATATGCTTTTCGTAGCTATGTGTTAATATTTGTACTTGCAGGTTTACTTCGTCATTGAGTTGTTTACTGAGATTGTGAGTTCTACTTTACTACAATTGAAAGTCATTTTGATCTGAATGTAATTCCCAAAATGAAGCATTACCCACTTGAAAAACATGTTGTCATTATGTTTAATATTTTAGGCATTGGTCCCTACTCTTTCTAATAGGAAATAATTGTTTTTAAGGGAAATAATGCATCAAATAGGAAAAAGTATGCTTTACTATCTAATATTCCCCAGTCAACACTTTGAGATTTAGTTCTCGTTCATCCATAGAAATGGGAACAGCCAATTGAAGGTTTTTCTAAAGTGATGAACCATATGGGGCTTGTCGGATATTTTGGATATGAATGTGTGCTTTATGCAATAATACAGACTTACCTGAAACTAAAGGCACAAGATACAAGTCAATAGCAAAGTAATTAGTTATTGGTGCTCCCTAGCACAAGCATTTCTTTGTAAGTTGCTCATTTTTCTACAATTAAACTTCACAAATCTCACATTCATTAAATTACTATTTAAATATTGAATTTCTTACACATATCTCACGTTTCGTTAACTATTTTAAATTGCAATGCTTTCTCTTATTTTCAATGCATAATATATGAAGTCTAAAGGTGTGGCAAATCATGGATCTCCTTTATATGTTGTCTAAGGACACGATATTACAACTTTACTATCACATAACATGTAAACCTACAATATATTTCTTACGATTTATTAACACCCAAACGCAATCAAGGTAACACAAAGGTATTTAAAGTGTCTTCATACTTCTCAATATCTCTGGCGATTTTTTATTTGGCTCTTTCATCTGTTGTTTTATGAATAGAAGGAACAACGCTTAGATGTTGTCTTAGTGCTAATTTAGCATATTGTTCCTGTTTGAATACAGAGTTTATCTTTTGGATGCTAAGAGTCTTAAGGATCTAAGGGTGGGTTCACACTAGGGGGTTAAATTCAGTTTTGGTTAAAAAATTTAGGTTAATTGGGTTACACCTTCCCCGTTAAAAATTCCGTTAGGCCCTTGGCAGTTAAGGGGGGTTAATTTTTAACGGATTTAATTCCGTTAAAGTTGTGGTTCACACATGATTCCGTTATGTTAAAATTTAACAATTTCTTAAAAAAAATTAACAGTTTTAGTGCAAATATTAGCCCGTCCCTGAGAGGACACTTAAGACAGTTAAAAAAAAATTTGGTCACGCACTAACATAACAACTTATGTGTGAACCTAGTTTTAACAAAATCCGTTATGTTAGCCACTAACATAATTATTGGTGTGGACCTTTTTTATTACTGAATTCGTTATGTTAGCCACTAACTTAACATTTTCTATATGTGAATGTATTTTTTATCAAATCCGTTATGTTAAATTTTTAACATAACGGTTGGTGTGAACTGCAAGATAATTTAAGCATAACAGTGAAGGTGTTAGAAGTTAAATTTTAACATAACTTAACGGTAGGTGTGAACCTACCCTAAATGATTTGTTTGTTACCTTTTTCCAGCTATTGGAAAGGCAAAAAACACCAAAACCACCATAATGTGGCTTTATACTCAACCAACAATAACTCCCCACCCTAACCCATCTACGCAATCAATCCAACCAAACCCATTCCCCAAGCTTGCTTTACTGCTAGTTTTTTTTATAGGAGGACGCCAGTTTATTCATCATCACATCATGAATACATTCTACTTCACTTTATTCTACATATCACATGGAAGCCAATACACAATCTAAGCACGATCATTTCGATTCTATGCTAAAAGTTGATTTGCATGTGATTATCCACTACATATGGCAAGGTTTAAGGTCTCTACCACAAGATCGTTTGGTCATACGTGAACCCATGACCTAAGGGCAATGGAATTTTAAGGTCCCCATTACTAGACCGATATTGGCCAGATCTTGTCTAGATGTTGGCTGCTTCCTAGTTCTTGACCCTCGTGAACATCTTTCTTCACTTTTGACCATCATTGTAGTCCGTTTGGCTTCCTAAATTTGTTTTGCTCTCTTCCATTTTGTTCATCTTGTTCTTCTTTTGTGTAAGTTCAGCCCCCCTTCTTTCCGTTTTTGGGCAAGTAGAAAATGTTGTTAGCTTTTTAGTTCATTTGTGTAAACGATAGCCCTCGTGCCAGTGGTAGGTCCTCGTGCCAATGGTAGGCCCTTGTGTCTGAGGATGGCCCTCTTGCCAATGGTAGATAGTATTTTTTTTGTTGTGTTGCATATAGCAAATGCTAAATAATTTTGCATTGAAGATGAAGTATTAGCTTGAAGGAAGTAGAGAATTAATTAGCCTTGAGATTATATAGACTTGTAGTCCATGTGTGCTATGTGCAAAAAGGCCAATAGGCATGAGGGATATTTTCTTGGTATATATGTAGCTATAATATAGTCATATGATTGGTAGAACCTTTAGGATGAATCTGTGAGCTCGACAAGGCCAGAAGGCATGAGGACTTTGAAGTTGTCATATCTGAGGGATTTCATATGATAAAAGTGCTTTGATGTTGTACTAGATTTCAGAGTTAACAAGGGAGTGTCCATGGTGGCATGTTTGTGTAGAGAATAGAAATGATGAAGTGAACTGCAAAAAGTAAGATGCGTAATGACGTTAAACTAAACAACCCAAACCCAATAGTGAAATATGCTAGCAGAAGAGATGAACAAATGATGGCATGTCAACGAAAACAATGACACGACAAAAACATCCAAAACATAGAAGAACCACGGGAATTAAGAATCGTGCGAACCCTGGAACCTAAAAGAACAATATGATAAGAAGAATCACTCAAACTAGAATAACAAATGTGTGCATTTCATAGAAGAACAATGGGAGCAAGGACAACATCGAGCCATAAGAAGAGCAACAACTTTCAAGTCATGACAAACAAGAGAGGACCTGAATCACTTCGAACAATGGCCACAATCCCAAGACAAAGATGAATAATATAAAAGTACGAGTCACTCGAACAATATGGACAACGACAGTCACATGATTCCCAAGTCCTAGGAGAATGATAAGGAAACAGGAAGCCAAACCATGAGGACATAGATGAGCAATATGGTAGCAGAAATTACTCGAACAATAGAATACCATCGTCGCAACAAGAACATGAATATGAATTAAATAATAACGAACGTGCAAGGTCGAGAAGAAGAATATGATATCAAAAATCACTCGAATAACAACTGAAGGAAAGCAAGTGGAAATAGGCAATATAAAGCATGCAAACAATGACCACTTACAACTCCAAATGTCGAGATAATTGCCACCTTCGATGAAGATATAGACGTATGTACCGCAAAGGAGAAAGACAAGAATGTCACCCAGGGGATGCACCTATTGTATAGGGGGTATACCACATGCGTGCCAGGGGTCCCTCAAAACCCCCCTGTATACGCATTAGAAATCTGCCAAAAACCCCCTTTTCAGCCACATATTACCCCAGAATTACCCAAAAAACCCCAGAATTGTGAGAGTATATATAAGTTTGAACCTCAAACCCCCTTTGGGTCACGCTCGTATGGATTTACACTATGTGAACCCCCCTTGGAACGTCATCGGCCATACCGTTAGAGAAACTAGACAACGAACATGCACATAACCACATTTAAAGTCGGCTTAAAAATAAGATAGGGGATTTAAAGGAGGAGAATGCCGGAGACTAGAAAGGTCAAGATAGCCATGCTCGAAGAGGGATCGAGAGAGTCAACTGTTATAAGAATGCAAAAACAAGGTCACATGGTCGAAATGACGTGGGGATAGAGCAAAACACCAAATAAAGCCTGACAAACCATATAGAGGAATTCATCCAAAACTATTGCCAAATTATTCAACAAAATCCAACCATTGGTGTAAAATATATAGGTAAGGGGTCTCTAGCGACATATAATGTATGTCCATATCAAAAAAATACTAAGGACAAAAAATCTCGACCAATTAAAATTAACTTCGCCTGCTACAATGATTAGTATAAAGAACCAGTCTAGAATGTTTGAATCGCTCAAACCCTAGAAAACAATATACAGAATCTATATAGGATCTGCGTTAAGGAGGTCACCTAAGAACTTTCAAATGTGAATAAGCGGCGAGGAACAAAGTGGCTATACTCAAACAAAAATAGAATAGAATAGAATTTTAACATCCACGGAAACCACAATCGGGTTATGGGACCCAATACAAAAAGGGGGGCAGAGGCTCAAACTAGAACTAGGGGCGGACAAAGTCCCATCACAAGTAACTGGACCATCACCAATATAAAAAAATTTAACAGTACCCAAGAAGGGTTGAATTATATAATGATTGCCCATGGATCAGTAGGCCACTGATCCCTGATGGTAGCCTGCCCTCCTCTGTACACTGCCCACATTCGTATAAAGAGAGCCTGCAATGAGAATGAGTTGAAACAATGTCGAGGATGAAGTGACAACCTAGATTGTAATGGAGCTCGAGGTTAAAGCCGATGTAGAAGTAAAAAAAGATTCAGTGAAACGGTAAATGCTATGCTGAAGAACTAGCACAGAAAGCATATAGAAATCTAATCCGAAAGAAGCAACTAAATGTAGAGCCAATATTGGCCAATGTTGGCAAACCCTTAGATAATGCGTAAGAATGAATGTGTGAATATTTAGAGCATCAAACGTGAATGTGAGCATATGCAAATTACATGAATCATAATCATTGTCAGAAAGAGTTCGAGATATTTTGTTTGGACCTCTCTCTTCAACATTGCTTCAATGCAATCTGGTTTTTCCCCTCGCTGATGCATTCTCAACGATGTGGCTGCTGGATATGAGGGAATATAGTAGGGCTCACTTACAGGATCATAGAGTGGTGTATCTTATGCTTCATTTTGCTAAAGTATATGATGGTGGAGAAGTGGCTCCTTGCTCTTGGATTTGGGCAGTCATTTACAAGAAATGTTCATTGTACTTTTTTAAGGTGAGGTCCACTATACTTTTCCAGCAAGGTCCACCGTACTTTTTCAAGGCGAGCCATCTGATATTTTAGTAGTGGATAGAGGAATTTGACAAGGTTGTCCTTTAGCACCTCTGATCTTCACAATTACGGCAAAAGTACTAGCCCAACTTTCCTCTGTGGCGGCCCGGGATGGCATCATTCAAGGTTTGCCAACTCAAGCGGTTTTCTGTTCTTAATTGCTGGGGCTGAAAATCTTCATAATGCTAAGCTATTATTAGACACCTTCTCCCTATTGTGGGTCGGCAAACGTGTACTGCTTTGTGGATGTTGGACATTCCTGTCCCTCCTTGTATTTTCGATTATCCATAGAAGGTGCTTCCGCATGGCAGGACCACGAAGTTGCTTGTTATTCGGTTGGAATTCAAGTCTCTGCTTCAGATGCTTGGGATGAAATTATTAGAAGGTTGCAGATAACTTATTTTGGTGGAATACAACTAAACTATCCATGCCCGAAAGATCATTGTAGCTAAATGTGTTCTTAGTAATACTCATGTTTACATGGCATCTGCTCTACTAGCCACTCAGTGTAAGATGGAGGAGATTGTGCATATTGTCAGGAACTTCATTTGGGGTGGAAATGACGAAGGAGCTGTAGCCAAGGTTGCTTGGGCGAAATGCATTAAACTCAAGGCAGCTAGGGGCCTTGAAATGCTATATTTTCACTTCCAAAGTAAGGTGATGATATCAAAGTTTATTTGAAGGATTCTTGCTGGCAAGGATGATTCTCCTAGTTTGAGGTTGTTGATGCAGTCAATTCAACATTGTCTTCCATTTCACAAGGCTACCATTAAGTCCCTCCGTCCTTGGGCTTTGCTTTATCATCTACATCCATATCCAAATGCTTCCCCCTATTTAAAGGGTTGCTTTGCTTTATCATCTACATCCATATCCAAATGCTTCCCCCTTTTTAAAGGGTTGCTTGCTGCTTGGGACACTGTCAGGTCCCTTTTTCATATCAATTTCGAGGTGTGTCTTCAGTTATCTACTCCATGCTAGTGAATCCCTTTTTCATATCAATCTCGAGGCGTGTCTTCAGTTATCTACTCCATGCTAGTGAATTTCTTTGCAGTACACTCCAGAGAATGTGCCTCTAAGTGATATGGTGGTGCTCGGGGGAGTGGTTCGAAAAGCAAGAATAAGGTAGTCGCATGTGCTTCTAGGAGAATGTGCCTCTAAGTGATATGGTGGTGCTCGGGGGAGTGGTTCGAAAAGAAAGAATAAGGTAGTCGCATGTGCTTCTAAGTGATATGGTGGTGCTGGGGAGTGTGCCTCTAAGTGATATGGTGGTGCTCGGAGGAGTCGTTCGGAAAGCAAGAATAAGGTAGTCGCATGGGAATTGAAATATTAAGACTTGAACCATTGGGATATTTATGGAACCTTGGAAAAGGTTGAGACTCTAAAATGGGCTATGTACCTTTACCTTTTTGAAAAGGCTCCTTGATCTCCACATAAGGGGAAGAGGTGAACCTATTGAGATTCATATCCTCCTTTTGATCCTTCAATCAATCTCTTGATCCATCCAAGACTCTTTCCAGCTTCTATGAATTTTGTGCTTATTCCTTGGAGAGGATTCTCTATGGGTTAACCTTCCCAAAACCCTTCTTGCCCGCTTGGGTGGTGAGCCCGGTTGGGTGGTGACCTTTGGCTTGAAGGTATGTATAACCTCCTGAATGCATTATCTAATGGATTGATAAGCTTATCCTACTTATGAATGAAATCTTGATGATGTAGACCATATACTTCACTATCATCTAGATGTGCTTATGTATAACCTCCTGAATGCATTATCTAATGGATTGATAAGCTTCTTCCCATTATGAATGAAATCTTGATAGTTGCATGAAAGACCCATCCCATGGAATTGCATAACACTTTTAACACTTTCATCGTCCTTTCAATGCGGTGGTATACTCTGCAGCCATGCATTTTCTACAATGAGCATCCCCATTGGATTTGCATTTTCCACAATGAGCATCCCCATTGGATTTGCATTTTCCACAATGAGCATCCCCATTGGAACTATGCCCAATAAGTGGTCCAATAACACATGCTAAATGTAAACTCCAATATTCATGTATAAGTTTTTATTGCTTTATTACCTCATGCTAAATGTAAACTCCAATATTCGTGTATAAGTCTCCACTGCTTTCTTACCTTTGCTACATCAAACTGTATAATTTTGTGTGGTTTTGCATGTTATAAGGTTTAAAGCTTAGACAGATTAACATGATTCTATTACGTTTAAAACGTAAGGTTCGACAAAGTTTAACTATCCCCAATGGGTATGATGTCTATTCTCCATGCTAATAACGCGGTTAAGAGCATGAAGAGCAAAAGATAAAAGGCTAGCAGAAGAGAGTAAACAATTTGAGTTTAAAACAAGTAGATGGACAGGCCTCAGTCGAAAGATGGTGAATGTACTAATCATCACAGTGATCAGAAAAATGAATTTTTTTACATCATAGGCCATTAGAAAATCCACATAGGAAGTCTGCTGTCAGCTGGTAGTGCATGTTCAAATCCTCAAGAAATTTCAGCACAAGTCTATGAATGTTTTATCATCATCCAGCTAACTTTCCCATTGCATATTGCAGCTAAATTATTGAATATCATAGGAATGCAAAAATACACAAATGTGATCCCATAAAAGAGCAATCAGAATGAGAGGTCTATAACCAAATAAAATCCTGCTGCCAGCTGGTAGTGCATGTTCAAATCCTCATGAGACTTCAGCACAGGTCTATAAATGTTTAAACATCATCCAGGTATTTTCGATATTATCATAGTAATCCCAAACTACACACAAATTACTACCAAAAAAAAGGGCACTCAGTATGAGTAGGAGGTATGTTGGCCTCATTGATCAAAGCCTCAGATGACAATAATGATCATCATAGTGCCAAAAATTCGAAAAAGCAAGCAGTTTACAGCTTCGGACAGTAAACATTAACCAAGCAAGACACGTTTAGCAACCCGGCGCAAAAAGACATCAAGAACAAAAAATAAAGCAAGCAAGCAAGCCAAAAACTGTCTAAACATGAAAGAGCTCCCATCTTCAAATGTTTCCTCAGGACTATAAAAGCCATTCGGAATAGCGTATATGGTCTTTTAAGACAGCCACCACAGGGCTCCGATAAATATATAGGCATCATGTCTCCAAGGTAGGCATCAAACGCCTAAGCATCAGCCGCAAATTACCACATCTATAGTTCACATCCTCTGCCCAAAAAAAAATAACATAGCTTCCTAACAATACAAACCTGGATCGCCAAAAAGGAGCAGACGAATGGAAGCACAGCAGCAAATCTGGAACTTTAAGAAAAGAGACGGAATTAGGCTTAGGGCAGGACGCTTGTTTGTATTGCTTGTCCACGTTGCAGCCAGCTAAGAATACTGTGCACCTGGACAGCCTTCTCGTCACTGGATTTTATCTACGGTTCGAGAAAATTCATGCAAATCCCAGTGTTTATGGGTAGCGTTGGGAAGTTATGGCCGTTTCGAGAGAATTAGTACTGGAATTGATTTACTAAAGAACACAACTCAAATTGGTTTGTTCTTGCGGCACTTTAGTCGGAGGTAAAATTTAAGCCAATGATTTGGTTGGGGAGATAGGATTGCAACGATCGATTGGTTAATGTTTGGAGGATTGCCTCGATAGGTTAATGTTTGGATTTGTTTATGATGTAGGGTTATGTTCCTTCAACATTTCTAACGGAGAATACAATGCACCCATTTTAAGGTTGTATTGAAGCTATAGCTCATACGACTGTTCTTTTTATTATCGGTTTATCTTACGTAACTTTCAAGACTCAAAGATTACTGGAAATTACCGTCACTTTTATTTTCAGGAAACTTTTTTGGCAAAGTTGTTGGCGGAGATGTAGCGGCGCCGCCTTAGAAATTCTTGATCTGTTTCAAATGAGAGGCAAAAGGCCAGCGTAGGGCATGCGGTAGCTCTGCAGAGTGACTATGAAAAGCAAGACCTGCCAGAGACAATGAAAAGCAAGACCTGCCGGAGACAAAAATGGCTAAATGGCCCTGCAGGAGACAAAAAAATCAGAGGATTTTTTTTCCTTTACCTCAAACAGAGCATTTGGGCTTGGAAAATCAGAGCATTTTGCTTAGAACAGAGCATATAGCTTAAAGGCATTTCGAATAGCAGGCTGTGATTACCATGAATCTGTGGCATTTCGAATAGCAGGCTGTGATTACCATGAATCTGTTTTTCAGAAGCTCTGTTTTGTGTCCAGGCCGTTTTGGCAAAAAAAGCTTGTGATTTGTTTTATCCCGGGCTCGTCCAGCAGCTCAAAGACAGTAATACTGATTTGATTCCTATCAATCGAAGCCTTCCTCTGGAAGATCAAGGTCGCCTTGGTGTTTTAATCCATAGATTCTGGGACGAAGAATGGGTCAAATCTTGGCAGATTATCTGCAAAAACTATAGTGAGTCGCTCACGCTGAAGATCTTGCAAAAATCTGAAGCATCCATCTTCAACATCCTGTGGAGCAGCCGGCATCATGTGGGACGTAATCTTTGAGTCTTGAAAGTTACGTCGGGAAACCTTCATCACCAGAAGGTTTCTGGAAGAAACCTAGCGGCGCCGCCGCTCGCGGCTACCGCCGCTCGCCGCGCCACCGCTAGGTTTCTTCCAGGAAACCTTCTGGTGATGAAGGTTCCCCCTTCCTAAGGTTGATGGCCTCCATATGTCCTGATCATCGATTGGAGGATGGATGTTGTTAGCCTATGTTATAGAAGACCACTCAAAGCTGGTCGTTAGTCTGAGCTGGAAAAATGTCATATTTGGGATGCCATCAAGTAGATCAACTTAGATATGTTATTTATGTGGATTTTTTTTATAAGCTAAATTCCAAAATTAGTTCTATCTAAGGTGCTACCAATAGGTCCATTTTCTTCATTGGTTGTTAAACATTATGGCACATTATCATAATATGGAATGGGCATTATAGTATCCCCAATTGTGTTTAATATGTTATGTATATGTAAGATACATAACATATTCCCCCTAGGGAGACAATCTAATTGCGTAACATGGTGTGTCCACATGTTAAGTATGTGGGACCAAGTGATTAGTTAAGTTAGTTAAACCACCATAAATGCACATTAACTAGGCATTTATATTAAGTATAACTAACTTGGACCCACTTGCCAAGTGGCAAGATATCAGATTGGGTCCAAAATAACTAACTTAGGACCCACCTGCCAAGTGGCAAAATTCGATTGGGGCCACATGGTCCAACCATAGAGCTTGGCCCTATTTTCGAGGCTATATAAGGGAGTGACCCTGAACCCTAAAACCTTTTAGGTCCAAGGTCACACCCGCTTAGGAGCTTCTAGAGTAGGGATCGAGGAGCGCCATGGGTGTTCAAGCTATGCAGGTCGAGCAGGACTCGTATACCTAAGGAGCTTCTCCAGCACCTTAGATCTTCCCCAAGGTCGGCTATGTTGGGATCACCTAGTGAGGATAAAGGCGAAGGACGAGGTTGGTCCTTGCATAGAGTGTCAGTCCTAGCTTACTAGTCTTAGTTAAACTAGAGTGCTTCTGTATTTTACTGTTAACTATTCTTGACCACTAACCCTAAAATCACACTGACTAAGGAACACAGGCCTTTGTATTCCTTAGGATTAGATATGTTGGAACTATTGTTCTATTGATATGAATTATGTGATCATGGTAGGATGCTCAGCATTTGCACCTCTTGTGTATGAGTGAATGGGGGTAGAGACCTTAGAAGCCATGATTAGTATGCTTCTAGATGATTCCTCATTAATTCCCATAATTCGACCTGTGCATAGAGAGCTCGCCTTACTGTGGGCCTAGGGCCTTGACCGACGTAGAATAGAGGACTTGTCTCAACCTCAGAGGGACTAACAGTGTGCAATATCTACCGAGAATCCATAGCAAGCTAGGCTTAATACCTTGCTCGTGGGGGCAAGGTATGGGTTCAACCCCTCCTAGGTGATGCGTCACCTCAATGAGATTAGGTTGAGTACGAGTGGGGGCAACCCCATCTCTCTAGCTGCCTGTAGTTGGCAAGTATCTCTTGGGAGGAGCAGCCTCCCTGCCTCAGGAGACCATGGGAGATGAAACCATGGAGTAGCCCTTTGGGTTGCGTGTCCGGTAAGCTACAGTCGAGAGCCGAAGCTTTTCGGTCTAATCTGCAAAGTGTGCACAGGAGGGGCGGATGGAGCGGACTACCCAAGCCATTGTTCTATGTCAGCCAACTCCATTGTTATGACTTCTTGCTGCTGTTATTTTGAGGTCCAGACCGTCAGTCATACCACATGAGTCAGAGCTTGGGGTAGGAACACCTCTCATTTTGTTGTATGTCTATGGCGTTGTTATAGTTGATGATGGTGCCTCACACTTTGTTGTGAGTATTTTATATGATTATGTACATGTTGCTTGTGCTAACATTAGACGCTTCCGTAGTGAGATTGGCCTCGGGGAAGTCGGTACAAGGCATGTCCTTCTTCCATGTCGCTCTGGAGCACCAGCCAGGTCGACGTGGTAGGGACGGCCTCCCATCAATTATGAAGTCGACGAGAGGGGATCTTCCGACCTATAGGATGGGAGCGTCGTGGAAGGTAAGGGGACGTCACAAGAACCCTATAAATCCAAATAATTGCGGCCTGTGCATAGAGCTCACCAGGCTGTAGATGTTATGATGTGATTGAGCACCACATAACGGGCATAATGGTGAAGTAGAGGTGGGGCCTTGCTGAGTGTGGCTACTAGGGCCCCTATAGTGTGTAAGGCTTATAGTCGATCATCGTGTGTGGGCCGGGTATGGGTCTGACACACCTGGTTCATAGGTGTCGATCTGAAGGATCGTCCTGGGGGGACTCGATAGATGCGGGTGTCATCATGACCTATGGATTTTGGGAGTTAAGTCGGATAAGGATGGCGAGCTGCCAAGTGGTGGCCATGTCCTCTAGCGCACCTACGGAACCATTATGCTCTTGGAAGGGACTTGTTCCATTCTTGTCTCACCGAGTCGGGGGGATGTAACCTGGAGTAGTCTCATAGTGTGGTTCCATGAGATTACGTCTCCGAAAGGCTACAATCACGCCATATCATGTCTCAGCCTATCTGCAAAGTATGCATAGGAGGGGTGGATGAAGTGGACTACCCTAGTCAATGTTCTATGCCAGCCAACGCTATTGTCATGATTCCATCTATTGCTATCTTGAGGCCCTGACCGTCAATCAACCCCATTAGTCTGAGACCAAGGTAGAAACTTCATTTATGATACATTGGATATGTTATTGAATGTGTGTTGAGCTTGGTATTGCTGATGGATGGGCCGCCCTTCGAGGTGGCATATTATTTATGTGTATTGTGCTTGTGATAACATGTATGTATGCTTCTGCCGTATAGAATGTCCCAAAGAAGGAAGGGAAGGCCAATGAAACCTCTGTATCCTTCACCTCGAACATTTGACCATCACAAGTGTTCCGAGTTAGACGGAGGGTTTTTTCCAGTGATAATATTGCTGGGAAAGAGGATTTTCCATATCTATACGATGGGAGCATCGTATAGGACTGGGGAGCGTTACAACAGTCCTTAGGGTAAAACTTCAGCTGCATTAGCCCCCACGTTAGGTAGAGAATGTGCCTCCTTATGGTCTCCTGAAATTGTAGGGATTTTCCACGGCAGGAAGGAACTCAATAGCTAGGGATATGGATTTCATTTTTCATATGAAAATATTTTGGAACATGTTTGTTGAAGAATCACAGTCCTCCCAGGATATCAATACTATTCTGTTATTCAATGAATGCACATGCCAACAGAGTCATGGAGGAATAGCTTGTTACTATAAGACGTCCTTGGCATCCTCAATTTCCTTATGCAAGGCAGATAGACACAGCCGCTATATGTGGATATCAGTGCATGACTAACGTGGAAATCTCTTATTTGTGGCAGCTTGTTAATTCCCACATATAGATTCAAACTTTTACCACAGGCATTCAAATGTGGATAGATTGGTCGAGTAAGATATTCACCTTCTTACGCATGTGTAACTAGAAATAGATAACAGGGATGAGGTGGACTTTGATTATCAACCTCTCTTCCTTATAATAAATTGATAACCAAAAGAAGTCCAATGTCAAGTCACTCCGTACATGCTGCAACTTTGGTTGGATTATGATCAAGCCTTGCTCCGCTACTAACTGAGGAGTTGTTGGAAATTTTGTAGCTTCCCACATCAAAGCAGCATACTCACAAGCTTCTGAGTGGTTCAGAGCGATATTTTGGGCGAATACAGAGGCCTTCATGCACATCTGCTTTCCTCTAAATGCATGGTCTGATGATGAATGCAACGGGCTTAAATGGCAACTTAGGCTAGCACTTGACCCCGCTTTTCGTATCCAAGCAATCAAACAATATAGAGCTTTTTTTGAAGGGAAATTGACCATTTTTCACATTACACATCTTGCTAGAGGATAGTCGAATATTTTTATTGTTGTTTGTGAATTTTGTGAAGTCCTTTGTACAGTTCCTACATGGGGGATATTTTCACGTTTACGTATCCCACTAGAGTTTCAAAATATACAGATTGTATGAAACAGTCTCAGCTTGAATGCCACCATCAAGCCATCCTATCAACAATAGTATGGGAGTGCACCAAGGATCGTCCACTCTGCTCCATATTGCTTTGACTATATATTGATCAACTTAAGGAGTGGCTCGCACAACATGGAGATGGAGAGGCTCAGCTTGCTCATCACATCATTAGTTGATATATGCAGATTATGTGGATCCTTTAGCTTACATCTATGCGAGTATAGTGCAACATCTAGAGACACTCAGTAGTTTTTTTAAGAATATTGGAATGCGGGTTAATCCCAAGGGATTCATCTATGTATTTTGGATATGGCATCTACATTCCTAGGGTCCGACAAAACCGCTTATCAATAACAAAAACCTTGTATCGTACATTCCACCAATTATCTCTACATATACACCCATAAAATATTTATGCCTATTGTAAAAGATAAAGTTAAAATCAACTCTCTCTTTTTTTTCTTTATTCTTTTTTGACTGGGGTATGTAGTAGTGCTAGTTGGCCTTTTATAAAGGCTAGCATTGGCTGGCTGGCTGGTTCTCTGGTTCCTAGAAGACCATTGCCTCTAGTAAGAGGATGTGCCTTGAGAAGGGCCGTCGTATGTCCCAAGAGGGATACTGTCTAGTGGCACGACGTTAAAAATGCTCCTCCTCCTCTTTTTTCTTTTTCTTTTTTTGGAATGACGACAGATTGTATTAAAATATCATAATAGATAAGTTACATTAACAAAAGCTGGAACAAAAGCTCAGAGGATAGTCACAACCCATTGGGTAAGGACACGCATGCAATAAGGACACAACCACCCACCTATACATAAGTAAGGAACATGCAGATAGACCCCAAAAATTAAATGTCGCTTGGCAGGGGCAAGCAGGAAGCAATGGTAAGCCTTTGTAATTCTCTCTTTTGCATCATGTAGGATACGAACGACAAGAATATCCATGCCCTTAAACACATCGATATCTGCAGATTCATCAACGAGCTTATTACTGTCAAGGTTTTTTGCCTCCAAGGCGGGAGTTTTTAGTAATGGGCTTCTTCTGTTCTTTTGGTATTGAGTGCCATGGATCTCTTGTGGTTCCTATGGATGACAAAACTAAATTCAATTCAATTCCTGTTGTTTGAGTATTAACAAATAGTATCAAACATCAAGAAACATGCAAAATGTCTCCGTCTTTTGCCCTCATAGTGGCCGCGTGTTTAAATATGTTATATGTACGTCAAAGTCTTAGCCCAACCATTGCTAAAAGCCGGTATGTGCCGAGAACACATACCATTTTCTGTACACATTTCGTATATATTCCATAAACATTCCATACATATTCCGTACACATATGACATATTAAACCATTGAAAGTAGCATTTGTGACATCAAAAAATTGAACCATTGAACATATAGCCCCCAGACCCCCGGTTGTTTTTGCTGATATTTCGTGCAGGGCATCCATCGGTAGGCTCGGACTGTTGGATGTCGATTTCAGGCGATCTTAGCCATCGCTAAGCACGACTCATTTCTTAGCAAGTTTTATTTAATTATAAGTTCCAAATATGGCACAAAACGAAAGGTTGCGATATGCATTGTATACATATATGTGCGTATGTGTTTGCGGGTCCTCGCCAACCGCTGGACGCCCTGCATGAATATCAACAAAAACAACTGGAGGGCCTGGGGGGTTAGGTTCAATGGTTCAATTTTTTGATGTCATAAATGCTACTTTCAATGGTTTAATATGTCATATGTGTACGGAATGTGTACGAAATGCGTATGGAATATATACGTGAAGTGTAAGAAATGTGTACGAAAAATTTTGGGGGTCCCTTCGGGGCCAAATGATTAACTTTGCAACATGGAAAACATGTATTACAAATGGAATTGGTAAAAATGGAATTTGCAATAAGTATAATTTTTTTCTTACCTGCAGTGATGATAAAGATATTTAGTAGTAAACTTGAATTTACAATAAATAATTCAGTAGATCGGTACCTAGTCAAACTTTCACCCAAGCTTGGCCTACATGTCCTACTTAAAGTAGTCCTAGACTAGGGTGTTTTGAAACTTAATTGACATATCGCGATGTACTCTTACCATGGAAAAGAAAATCTCCGCCCGAGTAATGAGTGTTCAAAGAACAAGACCAGTCATCCAAAAAAGTCCCTGTAAGGAATGAGGTTTGGATTGGGTCGTATATAGGAAGAAAGTTAAGCTTATTGCAAGGAACTAAGATTGCTCCATCGTTGGAAGACA
>JAANSK020278270.1:0-11159 GCA_011763485.2 Isoetes engelmannii
AAAAAGGATATGAGATCTGAGAGGAATTTGACAAAGGAAATATATCTAAAGCATAGTCATGAGTTGAAAGATTCACATGTATAATAAGTCATTAGAAACATGCAAAGGTACTCAGAATTTTGAACGAGCATTCAAGAATCTACCAGTGGCATGGGCGCAAAGAATGAAGTCCAAGCTTTTTTAGTTATTTCAGAAGCATTCATAGCATTAGAAAAATCTGCTTATTTGCAAAGACAAGAAGCAGCGCATCATGCAGCTTTTCCTGCGAAAGCCCAAGAACAACATTTCAGCTCATTATAGTTAATTCAAAATGTTGACATGTAGAAGCACATGGCATACACGTCTTCCAAAGCACTACTGCAAAAACCAGTAACAGACAATTTTAGCATCCTCATTTAACATCCTATGTAGCTCATTCCTGGCTTCAAGAATACAGTCTCTATCATCAATGTCTATCAGAAAAATAAGTTCTTGGTTGTTCTAAAAATAATGCCTCCAAAGTGGCCTTATCTGCCATAGAACAAGAATTATAATCTGTTACCCAATAGACAACAGTCGCAAACATTAAGAAACATAGGTTTAACATATTTTTAATACCTTGTCCTAGCCACCAACATCTCATAAAGTGAAGCTGATCTTCTTATATTCTACAGTCTCAATATTAAACCCTGCAAACAATACCATCACTGAATCTAACTTGCTTAAGGATATTTGGAAGGTAAAGACCCCTTTATGCATATGCAAAATCCATGACCTTAAACTCTGCTCTAACAATGATACTAAAAATCGTTTGCGAGACATTAGCAAACATGAGCAACTACAGAAACTGAATTTTAAAGAGGGAGTAAGAAAGTCATTATGCATGACATACTCAAGAGAAAATACTGTTGAGAAAATATGCAAGAGGGAAAAAAAAAAATCCTTTCTACATACTCAATTAGGATGTCAGCATGTAGAGCAAATATATAAGTTTAGACGATTCGAGAATTATGGGATGCATTGCTTCAATGCATCCTTCAAAATGGAAGATGACACTGTACCATCTACCACAGAAATTTGCAGCTCTTCCATGCCATTCTGTTCTATAAAACCCTAACCCGTCATAAGCAGGCGTAATAATCAATAGCCCAATTCGTTTTTTGTGCAAAGGCTGAATTGGAAAAGCTTCAGTTCTGTGATTTATCTCATCAATTCCAGCCCTGTTGTAGCAACCCAGGAATCAACCTTGAAATTTCCTTTATGTGACATGATGACAACGCTAATTCATAGAAGAATCAAGCAACCTTAGCACAATAATTTTTTCAGGGCCATATAGATGTTGAAGCTGATATTCCTCTCAGCCTCCATTTTTTGGAAGAGATGAATAAACAACTTAATCCCATCCATTTTCAAATTGCAAGATGTGAAGTATAAAACTAGCAACAAAAGAACCTATTTCATAGTTAATCTTCTGTAAAAGTACAAGAATCTAGCATATATCTGTACAACTGTATATCTAACATAACTGTATGAAGTAGACATCCATATGATAGAGAAGAATCACCTTTGCATATAAGAGCTAAAGGCTACTCCATTCAGCGTATATCCCATTTGTTTCGTATGACATTTGAAATCACAAACCCATTCATTTAAAAAAGAACTTGTATGAATTGAAATGTGCAAAGAGTGGATCGTCTTTTCTGAAACTTATAAACAAAGAACATCAAACCTTTCACCATAGCCGAGAAGCCATCTAACATTCCGGTTCTAACCTAATCCTTGTTGCCAACCATTGCAAAGACCAGCTAAGCCAGCTATAAATCGGCAGCGTTTTTAATGAAAGTGCATCCCTGATCTTATCCGTTGGTTAGAATTCTTGGAAACAGATTCTTCGAAAGCTCAGAGGTTAGGCAATCCGTGTAAGCAGAACCTGCTGCCATAGATCTTGCTCCATCTCCAAATTTAAAATAACAGAGTCTATGTATTGGAAGGGGGTTCTTCTAGATGCCATATTTTAGGGTGCACAGAGCATGCCATATGTTCCTTCCAATCTTGTTTGCATGAAGAAACCTCCACACCTTCGGGATTTAGAATATAGAGAAAACAAAGCAAACCAGTTTTACTTTGAATGTAAGCTCTGTCGCTTAAGAATGCCTCATAAGACCTAAATCTGCAACCCAACAACATGTCGAGGCCCTTTCTAGCTTGCTCCTTGAAGAGATACTTACCTTCTCGTTCTTCTTCCTCTGTATCAACAAGTACGCTTCCGGCTTTCTTCATGATTTTGCTTACATCCAAGTGCTGCTAGTCCAACTGAACAGACTCTAAATGAACAGACTACATGTTCCAAATTAAAATGCGGGTGTCAAATTATTACTTTTTTTTTTTTTATCTTATCTCCACCCGTAGAAATCGAATCTTATGGGTTTATTCCGACTTATACTTCAATCAAAACCCTACATAAGGGATATTCTCCAAATATACCTAGTTTCTTCCATCCTCACCTAGGGTATGCCCTTCGGGCAACCCAAAAAGATGGCTCTGTACTAGTTACCTCCTGCATTCTGCCACAAAATCCGTCGAAAATTTGCCACAAACAGAGAAACAGAGATGAATCAGCGATGTTCAATACCTTTACTGCTGTCGGAGGGGTGATAAGGTCGATAACACACTCCCCTTCACGTTTCTGTGAAATTGTTTTTGTAGGCCATATGTGGCCATGGCCAAAATGGCTCGAGCATGGCTCGGGCATGCCGACGCACTCCCTCGCCAGCCATGGCCACATGTAAACCAGATCTGAGAAGGAAACACTTGGGTCTTGTGCCTTCCTCGCCTTGTCGAAGCCCAGAGCCCCTACTTGCTTATTCTTGGCATCAAGAAAGACCAAGCTCAGGGTTTGGATGAACTCGTGACTGAGTTCTGTACATATGTTTTCCACAATATGTAAATTTACCATTTAACTTTAACGATCTAAAGGCAGGAGTAAACGAAGGGTTTTTTTGAAAAACTAGATTCCTTAACCAATAAAAATTGTGAAGATTTTATTACTGTAATTTTTTTATTTACACAACTTTATGACTTTGTTTTTGTGGCGCTTATATCTTTTCACAAGATAAAAGTTTGAGGGCATTATATCTCTTCTAAAACTGATATGAATAAGCATTCAAGCCATTACGTGCGCTATTGCTTTGATTTGTACAATACAAGTTATTTTTCAAAGAAAATAATTATTATGTACCAAAAAGACTTTTAAAATATTTGTTTTGGTGTGTTATAAGGAGTTGTTCCCTTCAATGGCTCACATAACATATTTGAAATGTCAATGCTTTTTGGATTTTTTTTTTTTTTTTTTTTTTTTGCAGAAAAGACCAATTCTCCCGCAACACACCAAAACAAAATTTTAAAATTTTAAAATTTGAAATGAAGTAGGCTAAGGAACTATTAGACTTTAATCGATAGGCTTTCGGATCCAACCGATGCCCACCGTCGATTGCTGCCCTATGATAGGGCATAACAAGCAGTTAACACATGTAGAAATCATCCAAAATCATCTTTGTGTGCTCCAGAGTCTCCCGAACCTGTGATAAACAGGCTGAATTCAGCCTCGGATGCCAAACCTGTGATGAACAGGCTGAATTTGTGTGCTCTGGAGTGCCGAACCTCTGATAACCTGAGCTGTGTGATGATAAACCCAGGTCTGAGATGATAATCGGAGCTGTGGGTGCAGGGGTGGGTGAGGATTCTTGCCTGCCCGGTTAAAGGGGATAAACACCCCTGCTCACCTATTACCTCAGACAAAACGGGCTCGCCCGTTTATCTGAGGTAATAGGCTCGCAGGGATGTTTACCCCCTTCTTCATACAATTCATATCAAATAAAGTGTGATGTCTCACTCACGTGACTACCTTATTTCCTCTACCAATTTGAACCATCCCTTCACAATTTATTTTGTAAAATGGCACAATAAGAGAAGACATTTTACGGGAGAAGAGAAGAAATATCGAGATATTTGTTTAATCAACTAACTAGTGTGGTGAAGAAGGGGAAGACTGTTTCTCTCGGAATTACTACTGTTAGATATCCCACTGCCCTGTCTTGTAGATCCTGACTTGTTACTCCTAGATATTCCATTGCTCTGTCCTCCAGAACTTGTAGATTGAGAAAATTGGCTACGATCACCAAAAAAGACGCTAGGTTTTGAGTGGGGCAGATTTGGAAGTGCAGCTTCACGATTGAGGATTTGGCAGCATCTTCTCATGCCAGGTCTCAGGTCTGCATCAGGGTGAGCACAAAGCAACCCCAGGCATAAAACAGTTCGCATTTCATCTTGATCATAGACGGAGCAAAGCCTCGGATCAGCAACTCCAAGCAATTCATCGTTCAAATGAGCCTCCCAAACCCAGTCTAACAGAAATTCGTACTCACGGGTCCCAGAAGCAAAATTAAGAACAGATTTTCCACAAGCTATCTCTAGAAGGAGAATCCCAAAACTATAGATGTCTGATTTCTCGTTTGCTCTGCCCAGGTATGCTAATTCCGGTGCAATGTAACCCCTGGTGCCCGCCTGGGTCATGGTCTGTTGTGTTTTATTTTCTTCCATGAGTTTTGAGAGTCCAAAATCACCCAAACGGGCAGCAAATTTGCTATCTAGAAGCACGTTTGCAGCTTTAATGTCCCTGTGCACTATCCTCTGTTCCCATCCAGCGTGTAAGAACAACAATCCCTCTGCTATTCCCTTTACTATCTCGAATCTCTGACTCCATGACAACAATTTTTCTTGTGAGAATAGATGTTGATCCAAACTCCCATTTGGCATGTAATCATAAACCAGAATCAGTTTCTCTTGCTGATGACACCATCCTTTCAACCCAACTAGATTTTTGTGCTTTAGACGTCCTATTACAGACAGCTCTGCTAGGAATTGGTGCAATCCTTTTGCAGACATGACTTTAATAGCTGCTGAGGATCCGTCACTTGGCAATATTCCTTTGTAAACTTTTCCATATCCTCCCTCTCCAAGTATTGTTTCCTGGCTAAACCGTTTGGTGGCGACACTTAGATCTGCATAACTAAACTTTGCAAGAGACATTTGCAATTCAGCAATTTGTGGCAGATTATCATGGTTTCGTTTTCTGATCTGGGCCCTCCTCACGATGCAGATTAAACAAGCAAAGGCACAGAGGACAGGTACCGCAACGGCAACGGCAACGATGAGAGTTTTTGTTTTGGATGAAGATGACGGCGCAAGGACAGGACTTCCAGAAACAGGATCAGGAGCAGGAGCAGACACAGGTTCTTCAAATTGGGTAATATTGAAACTCCAAGAGTAAACTGTATTGGTTTCTCCTGCGCCACTGGTAGCAGCAGAAAGACCAACATATAAGTAATCACTGTTAAGAATGTTGTGCAGATTTACCTGAGCAGTGACCATAGGGGTAGAAGGACGCGCACTGCTTCCGTTGGTTACTCTGACTTCAAGGAGTTGAGAGCTTGCGTCATAATCGATCCATGCCTGCTGCCTCCCGCCCACAAGCTTGCTATAGCATGTATGGTTCACAGAAGCCATGCTATTCAAATCTATGCCAACGTGAGCAGAATCGGTCGCATCCTGGATGTAACAAGTAGATGTCGCTCCACAGTCGTAGCTATCAATCGTGTCAATGTTAGTGTCGAATTCCACTGCAAGGAAGGGGTTTGTGGAATTGCCCTTCAAACCCATTGCCGTTTCGTCTGCCGATGTCATCGGTGTTGGATCAGCTTGCACAAAGAAAGTCATTCCGTCGCCCACACACCAGCCACTCCAGGTAGTGATCTGGAAAGTGAAGAATGTAGAGAAGGATGCTGCTGCGGTTGCATTCTTGAATCTAAATCGCTCTCTGGAATACACTTTGCCTTGAGCGTTTCCGACTACGTTAGGGATAAGATCCACGGAAGTTGTGTTTGTAGTTACGTTCCCAAAGAGTGTGCAGCCGGAAGTGACAGAATCAGTATTGAAGGGGTCGAAGTTAAAATTAGCAGAGGCCACGCTGGGAAAGAGAACCAGAAGGATGATCGAGGAGAAAGCCATATCCGTCGTACCCGAGCCAATTCATCCCTTCCCTTGTATCTTTACACGTATATTCAATAATTTAATTTATTGTCTACCGAGACCAATTCGCCTATGGGACCGGAACAAAGAGAGTATCAAGAAGGCCAAGTAAAGGCACAATCTATAGCATCAAGAAGACCAAGTAAAGGCACAATCTAGAACAATAGCATGGAAACACCAGGCACACGTTTACTAGCATTACTTAATTGGTCCTAGCATGTCGCATGTTATTTCTTTGACCCATTGTGCTTTCCATATGGTTTAAGCTAGTTTAATCGTCTATCATATAATGATACCGCCGCTGTAAATATTAAATCGAGCGCCTTAAATGTTGAACGTCGTCATGTTTGAGCCAAAAGAATAGAATAGAATAGAATAACATTTTTATCGTTCACGGAGGCCAATTGACCTATGGAACCTGTACAAGAGAAAACAACATGCACATTACAGCCCGGGTGAAAAAAACCCCTGGGGAAAAACTGTGGCCGCAATGGGCATCTGGTATACAAGAAATGTCATCACAAGCTAGCAAGACAAAGCCGATGCCGTTCGTCCATGACCTCTTGAAGATATGACCCCAGAGTTCCTACCGCCTCTACACGATTTTTTTTTTTGTACTTTGACCGATTTTTTTGCTTGACATGTAAAGCCATAGGAGAGAAGAAAACACTGCGTTTTCATTGACTTGCAAAATTTTTTTGGATTTAAGGCTTGCTCAAACACGACGATGTTTGCCATTTATGGTGCTCGATATTAAATGGTAGGTATTACATCCCATCTTCACGACTCAATTCCTTTTCACTAGTCAATTCATTTGACAATGTAGCTTTTATTGGTTGCTTCTTCTTCTTCTCCTCGTCCTCCTCTAATTGATTGTAGATTCTTTGTATAAGGTCCCAGCAGCTAAAACATCTTTTATTAATCAAGTTGGCAAGTTATTAGTACTTCGTGTTGTTGCAATTATTGTAGCACCCATTGGCCCGTCACGACCATTTCTCTTTATGCACACTTAACACAATGACCACCTAGTACAAAGTACTAATTTATGTGGCATAGAGGTTGCATATTTATGATTGTCACAAAATAGTTTCACTAAATTTGCATAATTTGGTCTCTAGAGATACCGTTAATTTAACCTACCCGTTTAAGTAAATTTTGCCGATACATGTCATTATGTTTGTTCACGTCAACCTTCCACGAACCTTTGAGAGGATGTACGCATCCTTTTTAGATCTTCAGGATTGCATTGTTGATTAATTTTAATATGGAGAACTTCTGTGTGTTTCCCTAAACTAACTATTTGAAATAGCTAAGCAAAGCGACTCAAGAGCAGAGCATTCTTTGCTTAGCTAAAAAAAGCTGGAACTTAGAGTCAGTTATTTCTTTGCTTTCATGTACTTTTAACAGACTTGCCTAACCCCAGTACAACAATTCTTGCACTTCTGCCATCTCATTTAAAATTGTTCCGTACTGTTGGATCTCCTAAATTTTGCTTCAAGGCCTGAGAAAATTTGAATTTTTTTTGGAAAATAGCTTGCATGTGCCTCCATGGCTGCAGAAGTTCTTGCTCGGGTCTATACCGTGAAGATTTGCATCGATTTTATGTGTGGGTTTGCTGTGATTTCTTACGGGTCTATACCGTGAAGATTTGCATCGATTTTATGTGTGGGTTCGCTGTGATTTCTTATGTCTTGCCTCAAGCCTGCCTTCTTGCAAGGCTCTAAGCCTTCCAGTGATGACTTTATCATCCTCTGTCTACTTCTAAACCATAGAAATGGAGGCGATTGTTTTCTATTTTCCTAATTTTTTTATAGAAATGAATTTAGTAGATATAAGATGTCTAACAAAAAATTAAGGTCTCCTACTATAAAATGTCCATTAATTTGGCGAATTTAGTATAATCAGAATGCAATATTATCAAACTTTGGCGATTTTATAAATCTTTTGAGCTTATGCATCCTACTAAACCATCGAATTCAGATTTATAAAATTGGTGAAATATAGCATTTTTACGATATATCACATTTTAAAGTCATCACTGAAGCCTTCGCGTGCTGAAAAGAATCAACGCTAATCCTGCACAACTAATATGTGTGTATCAGATATGAATAGAACTTTGTGGTTGCAAATTGCAACATATTCAAAGTTGGTATTAAAGTGGAGGCTATTGTTTTTTGCATCTGAGCCTTGCAATTATAAGCGGCAGCTAGTTGAACCCATCAAATTGAAGGCTTTCAACTAGGAGGCAATTTCTGCACTCGTACTACTAAGGTTTGAAGATGATTTGGGATTTTGCATTTCAACGATGATATGAAACATGTATCCTACTCATGTAGATTTGTTGTTCTTATATGTTGTAGCCCCATATGCATTGCTTCATTGCTAAGATCATACAATGGAAAACATTTGCCATGATTTTCATAACTAATCTGATGGACTGAATGCATCACAGACTTTATCCACTATGATTGCATGCGGCTACATTAGTCAGACACACATGCCAATGAATTCTATAACAAAGCTTGAGCAAGAAATTAATTTGGCATGTTACTAGCTTTCTTATGACACAAGCACACAAGGGCTTCTTTTCAAAAAAGGTTGTAAATTACCCAAAATATTGGGCACTATATGTCCAGCAAGTGGGGCTACAATAATATTGCCAAGAATATATCTTTGTTTTGCATGCAACCATCTATTGTTGCATTGGTTAGAGGAGGGGTAACATTGGTCTAGCATATTTGCATGTTCAAGAGCAGATACAAAGAAGTTTCTTGTACTATGTACGCCAATAGATTAAGAGTTCTCACTTTAATTTATTTAGTCTTTTTTGTATGTTTTGTGTGTAAATAAAAGGAGCTTCATATCTAGTTGTTCCCTTGCCTCTTCCATATCTCAGTGTTAGGACTAGAGATCGAGCTAATTCTGCATCTACTAATCCTAACCACAATTTTGTTATTTTGAAATTATTCCACTGGTCATTATTTTAAACTCGGGGTTTTAACCTATGTTTTGATCAAGAAATTGCATCCTATAATTTTTTTGTATATGAATTGGTGGCAAATCTGGTCTGCAACTTAGAAAAGCGAGCACTGTGGGGGCTGATATTAGAGAATCAAACATCTGAAGTTATACAATGGTGGTCCCTACGAACTAATTGTTCTTAACTTCCTACTTGGTGTAGCTTGCTACTTGGGTCGTGAATGGGAACTCATCTTTCGTCTGGGTATGCGTCCCTGGAATGCTGTTTCTGGTGACACCCAATTTTCTTCATCTTCATCCTTCGGGTGCCATGTCGGAGGATTTATGATGTTGTCTACATTCAAGCAACACTTGATCAAGTCATCGTCCACCAAACATATATGTTCTTCCTGAAATCCTTCTATTACCTCCAAGGCCTCATGTATGTTTTTGATATAGATATCCTTTGCTCCACATTTTGGTCAACGCACGAGCCCACAATGACCTTGATCTAAAATGATGTGTAAGTCAAAGGCCTTCAGCTCAGGAACAACTTCTTTGATTTCTAATATGTTGGCTCTCAGCATGGACGGCCATATACCAATGCTTGCTTTGTCCTTCAGATGGCTTAACAATTTCTGAACACCCGGTCTTGGGTACACCCATTTGGTCTTTGTCTCTAGAACCCCTGCAGAAAAAGGAGGAGCAGCATGGTATTCTGCTTTAGAGAAGGTCTTCAGAAGAACTCTATTCAGGTCGAAGAGGATTAGTTTTTTGTTATTGGAATTGGCTTCTTCTCCGCACAGTACACAATTGAAGTTAGCATTCAAATTTAATATTTTTGCACTACGCGCGAGACATCCTAAGAGACTGGTTCAAATATAATACTTTCGCTCTATGTGGGAAACTTTCTAACTAAATTGTCAGATATGAAAACAACTTATTACATCTAGCATACTCAACGTATAAGGAATCGCGCTGCGCGCGAGATAACTTACTCATGTGTGGCTTGTGAAGTTGCCTCCTCTTCCTTCTTGGATGTCCTATATTCTTCAGCCCTGGTAGGAATAATGTCAGTTTGTTCAGGAACAATAGAAGCATTCTGCATAGCTAGTTCTTGTAGGTTTACCTCAAGTTTTTCCTCTTCTTCTAACACAGTCTTAGCCAACTTCTCTTGTGTTTGGGGATCCATTTGTGGTGGAGACTTCGCTGGTGGAGTTTCAGAGCCACTCTCAGATTCTTTCGAGTCACTTTCTTCATCAGAGACAATCTCTTTAGAACTGCCATCCTCTGCCTCTACCTCCTTCTCTTCAGAGCCTTTTTCTGTTTCCCCTGATGTGACCTTCTTAGTCGTATGCTCTTGTTTTTTATGTGCTTTCCCAATCCAGGTATGATTTTTTTCCACATCAGGATAATACAGCTCCAAGAACTCTTTCGACTCCTCGATGGCCACCTAGCTTTGAATTTTTCGCCCATTGGTAGAGCTTCACAACCAATCCTCCCCTTGAAGTAGTCGTCATAGACTAAGCCTCCCTTGGGTACAAATGCATCTTCAAATGTGAAACTACACCAAATGGGCATATCTTGCAAATAGTTTAAATTTATGCTTCATATGCCTATATTGATATGCCAAGCAATGTCTATATTGATCTACCAAATTACATAGTGCATGCATATATGAGATGACCATAGAATTAAAGCCTAAGAATAGCTGCATGTTGTTAGCAAAGAAAAAGAAACAAAATTGTGAAATATCAAGCATCTTGATTAACTGATGATAGCTTATAGTTCTTATGCACAATTAAAACTGGAATAAGATTTATCGCAAGTTTCCAAGAATAGTTGCCTTTGAGTTTGATTCTTGGCTCGCCGAAAGAGCTCCTGCCAGCTATAGCAGCTCCTTAAGCCGGCCGAATATCCAAGAACAGTTGCCTTTGATTCTTAGCTCACCGAAAGAGCTCCTGCCAGCTATGGCAGCTCCTTAAGCCGACCGAATATTCTAGACCTTGCTTTAGCAGATCACAAGGAATTGAACCCTGCTCTTACCGCTTCAAAGATAGTTATAGATTAAATTAGAAGGGTTAGAATGAATCAGAAGTAGAGATAAAGGCTAAAGAAGAAGCATTGCTTATGAA